>SKCR01036594.1:0-49825 GCA_019454045.1 Zanthoxylum bungeanum
TCACTAGTGACTCCAAGGTTCCGGTCCTGGCCGTTTCTCGTTGTCGCTGCGAAGGCAGGCCCACAAGGAGACGTACCAAGGTTAAACTTGTCAATGATAAACTCAAGTTACTTGCGTAACCCTGACAGCTAGGGCACGTTCAGGATTCCGCTTTCGCTTGAATTTATCAAGTATCTAATATACATTCGACATAAATAAATTTCTATCAGCTACATCCTCACAGCAGAGGCACGGTCTCGGATGTAGTCAACGAAAAGATATTTATAAATCGTATTGACAAGACGGACCAAGAAACAAGTATTCCAAATACTAGTTACTTTAAAACCTTATTTAGCGGGGATATTCCATTAAGTGTCATACACCATAAATCTAATCAAATTAGATTATAACATGCATGTATAAAGTCAAGAAAACATGATTAAACATTGAACAAAACAAGCTAATCATTTTATGGAGGCCTAGAATCAGACTCGCTCTGATACCATTTTGTAGGGGTTTTAGGGGCAGAATCCGGTAACGCAGCGGAAGCGGCGGAAAATCGTATCTTCCGATTTCAAAAATTTTTCTCGGATTAATTAAATAAACATATTCATTTAATTATCCAATAATCAAATTATGAAATAAAATTCAAATGAATCATATTCAAGTGAATTTATCGAAATGCCCTTACATTGGTATTTTGTCCATTTTAGTCCGAAATTGATCTAATCAATTTTGAATGATTCTAAATTATTTCTAAGATGAACTTAGCATGTTCAAAACATCAAAACACCAAAAGCAACCAAATCCCCAAATTTTATTCATTTGGCCGAATGCACTACATTAGTGCCATTTTGTGCGCTTTGTCATTTCATGCATCAAAACACATCAAGATGTAATCCAATGAACATGAAACTTTATATGCATCATATAAACAGCCAAATACACAACATATATGAAAACCCCCAAATTTGGAATTGGTCATGAACCCTAATTTTTCAATTTCTTCAAATTGGACAAATTAGACCAAATTGGTTAAATCAATTACTTTAATCATGTTTCTTCCATCCAATCAAAGTATCAACACAATGAAACAACTCAAGATCAAATCTAGGTCATCTAAGAGTGGGTCAACAACTCTAGATTAGCAACAAGGTTTCCAAAACCATAAAAGAATACTTATAACTACAATAGTCACAAGCTTTCTCCATTATACATGCTCACACTTTCACCAAACTTTTATCCATCAAAAACACAAAGAATAAAGAAAGGAATAACTTAAGAACATCATATGTTATAGCCTAGATCATAAGGAACAATTTCTTATCTAATAGTAAGTTGGTAAAACTTACTAAATCCAAGCTTTTCTTTAGTTTTTCCTTTTCTTCTTCACTTGCTTCCTTGGTTTTTCTTTAATGGAGTTTATGTCAAAGTGAATTAGGTTATGAAATGAAAGTGAAATGAAAACTATAAATACTTGCTACACTTTTAGCCTTGGCCGAAATTGGCCAAGCCAAATGCAAGAATAATAATTTCAATTTCATTTGACATTTTATCTTATCAACTTTAATAAATATCTAAAAACACTTTAAAGATATTAATACAAAGTCAACAAAAGCAACCAAGAGAAATATAACTCTTATATTCTAAGGTCATGGCCGAAATTAATAGAAAAATAAAGGAAAAGATATTTTCATTTTCAAAAACAATTTTTGAACAAATATCTTAAGAAGTCAAAATCAATTTGACAACCTTTTCCTTTAATGTATAAGTCAACAATTGCAACTTATAATCATTTCCTAACTTTATCATTTGGTGATATATTTATATTTTAATTATATTAATCATTTAACAATTAAATAATTAATTATTAATTAAATACAAATATATCAAATATATGTATTATATTTACTTTAAATATCTCAAATACATATATTGATGATATATGTCAAATACCTTTATTTGACTATTTATTAATGTGTATTTAATAATATCATATATTAAATACAAATACACATTAATTAGGAAATGACGGTTCGGCCCGTTCGCATGTATTTTTCGTTTAATGATTAAACTATTTATAAATAATCATCATTATTCATAAATGTTGCTCTAGTGCTCTACGAGTATGTTTCATTATTGAGACTCTCTAGATTCAGGTATATCCGTCACGAAATCCAATTTCGTGTCCATAATCTATCCACCCGTAGATTATGACGATCACGGATAAACTAGCTGAATCATACAGGTCGAGGTCATTGCATACGTATAATCCCAATCCCCCCGTCACAGGTATCCAGATAATCCCAGAGATATAGAAGTGAACGTCAAATCTCTATAGGTATTATCTCGTCGACGTATCTATTAGCAATCTCTAAATAACATTCGGAACTTACTTCCGAAGTATACTGTGGCCACAGATTTAACAGACTGCTAATAATATGGACTACCTATGCTCTGTACACAGAACTGACGGATCCTATCTTGACACACACAGGATATCCTGAAGATCGATCCACACCCAACGAACAGACGGAGGTCTGATCTAAATAGATCGGTGACGTGACTGCCATCTAAGTGTGGAGGATGTCTCATACATCCACAGTGGTGTCTCAAGTCGAAGGACCACTATGCTACTCAACCCGAGAAGATTCTTATTGACGTTGGCGTACCATCCATTAAGAATCTTCGGTGAGCCGTTCAGTGTTTATCCACTATAAACACCTACACGTCTATACGAGTCTCCCTAGACTCATGGTTCATTGGGATAAACCATCGGAACAAGTCTCGATATACGACATGTACTGGTCTCAACGGATTTGACTAACCGACCCGTGTTAGCAAATCTTGACCAGGAACTATGTTTGATAATATACATATAGCAGTGACACTTCCCAATGTCAATTACAAACTAACTTTGTAACTGTGTACTGCATTATATATTATCGGGCCTTTGTCTAATATATTCATATCACTAAACCATATTTAGTTTTTCAATCTAATCGTAATCAGATCGAATACGTATATAAGAACAAGAGGTGCAACCATAAATAAGTAATATTATGGAATAAGGGGATGTTTGTATTCATGAATCAGACATAAATACGGTCCGGATTGGCGCTCTGAGCACCACCCCAACAGTGGCAATCATGAAAAGAGGATCGGTGCGGAGGGCATACTTAGAAATCCTGCGGACGGAACCGAATGGAAGGAATTTGATGACATGTACCCCCGTTTCGCTGAGGACCCCCGTAATGGTCAGGTTAGGTCTTGCCTCTGATGGTTTTAACCCATTTGGAATATGTGCAACTCTTATAGCATCTGGCCTGTTATTGTCATTCCATATAACTTACCTCCATGGAAATGTATGAAGGATCCGTTAATATTTATGTCATTGCTTATCCCTGGTCCACGTTCACCTGGTAAAGCAAAAAACTTTTTGCCTTAGACGTTCGAACGCGTTAAAGAACGCCATACGAACGTGAGCTCACTGAAATTGGTCCGTTCAAACGTGTTAAAAAAGAATGCCATACGAACGTGAGCTCACTGGAATGGGTCCGTTCGAACGCGTTAAGAACGCCATACGAACGTGGGCTCACTGGAATTGGTCCGTTCGAACGCGTTAAAGAACGCCATAACGAACGTGAGCTCACTGGAATTGGTCCGTTCGAACGCGTTAAAGAATGCCATACGAACGTGTGCATGAGAAGTCGTGTGATTGTGTGCTTCGTGGTTGGTTATATGTATCCCATTGAGTGTGTGACTGTGTGTATGTAGTGTATGATGGAACTCGTAGATTATATGGATAATGAATGCATATGTGAAATGAATAAATGAATGAATGAATTTGAAAACGAAAGTGAGCATTCGATGTTATAAGCGCTTTTGTTAAGTTGTATTGACTTGTATGGATATGTATGTATATGTATAAGAATTTTGGAATTTGATGACGCTAATGCGACTGGTTTTTGCAGATGGCACCGGGCAATCGCAAAGGGGCTACCGTGACTCCATCTACATCAGCAAGGGCAACGGGCCCTGGTGATTTCTCTGCTAGCACAGGTGAGTCCAGTACAGTGAAGGTCGAGGACGCACCCGTGGCCTGGGGTTGGCTAAGTACGTTAAGGCTCACGGTCGTATCCGGATAGAGATATCAGATGATGGACACACTCAAGTCGGACAACATAATTCAGCGTTTAATACAGCCATAGGAGCTACAGCTTGATATGAAGCTCCCCAAAACTACGTATCTTGGAGAAAGATACTGTGGGAGATGAAAATGAATCAGCTATTCCCTTCGCTACTTGTAAGTTTTCGATATTGTTTGTTATTTAACATTTTTATTTTATACTTATTTTTACTCGAATTTTCATGTAGGAATGGTTCAACTTCGATCTGACCCAAGTGAATGTCCAACAATATATTGACTACCACATGGGGAAAAGTTATAAAGATTATAGAACAAAAGTCTTGAAACCAATATTCGACGAACATGGACCTTCAAATGCTCCACAACACAAACCTGATTTTATAGAGGAACAAGACTGGACATTCTTATGTGAGCTTTGGTCGAGCAAAAAACACGAGGTAAATTTTGAAATAAACGGAAATTTATAATTGTCTTTGTTTTCGGTACTTACAGTGTTCGTGAATACAGGATAAATGTCACGCAAATGCGGAAAATCGAAGTCACTTGCGTTTTAACCACCATGGAGGTTCGAAGCCATTTATCCAACATCGTGCCGAACATTCTGAGGTAAATATATCCTAACGTAAAATTTAACAGTTAATTGTTTTTACTATCTGGAATAATATTGAATTTATTTTATGTTTATAACAGAGTAGCACATGTGAGGTGCAATCATTTCCAGATTTTTTCCGTGTGACGCATTACAATGACAAGAATAAATGGATAAATGAAGAAGCCGAACGGTGCTATGTAAGTTTCAGTTTTTAAAATAAAATAATTAATATTATATATGTTAAATTTTTTTCTCAAATTCTAATATTAACTTATTTTTTGAAACAGAACGAAATGATGGAACTCCAACATCAAACTCAGGAGACATGGACCGACCCCATACCAGATGAGCAGCTGTCGCAATTGGTTTTCAAGAATCAGACAGCTTACAACGTTGGTCTTGGCACTCGTAAGAAGCCAACGTCATCTGCACGCAATAATGGTAATTCGGACAATGTCTCTCTTCGAGACGAGTTAGTCACCACCAAAGACACCTAGCCAGCACCCGAGACGAGCTGCAGCAGACTAAGGAGAAGCTACAACAGGTCACGGTGGACCACGAGAAGAAGATGGTGGACCACGAGAAGAAGATGGACCAGTTGGAACAGCAACTGCTGGCTTTCCGTCAGATGTTCGAGGCCTCAATGAGTCATGGTGCATCGGGCTCGAGCGTCCCCCCATCACAGTAGCAATTAATTTTATATTTGGTTTTGTATAAACATTTTGAACAAATAGATTTAATATAATATTTCTTTTTTCTAAAACAAATTTCAATATAATATTTCGTCATTAATTACATTTTTTTCAACTAAATTAAATATTTTAGACCAAAAAATAAGTAAATTACTAATTTTTAAAAAAATAAATTTTTTACTTTTAGCGTCGAATATTTCGACGCTAATAGTATACAAAATGGCCGCTGTAAGTGTACATATAATTCTTTTTTAATATACGTTAGCGTCGACGAGTTTCGACGCTCAAATTCACTTTTAGCGTCGAAAAATTTCGACGCTAATAGTAACAAAAATGGTCGCTGTAAGCTTACATATAATACTTTTTTAATATACTTTAGCGTCGACACCTTTCGACGCTAAAAGTTTGAATTTTTGCGTCGATATATTTCGTCGCAAAATATACAATATAGCGTCGAACAGTTTACTTTAGCGTCGAAATAAATTGGACGCAGAATACTGTTTTTTAGCGTCGCAGTTAATTATTTCGACGCTAAAAGTGGTTTTCGTCGACATTTTATCGTCCATTTTTTGCGTCTAATTTTTTCGACGCTAAATATCATTTGCGTCGAAATAGTCACTTATGGCGTCGAAACAATTCGATGCTAAATGGTCTAATTCTTGTAGTGATAGCTAGATTTATGTGATGTTGTTGCTAATTAACATCAGCTAGCAATACGTACATGTTAAAACTTGTCCTCAAGCTTGATTTATGCTTCTTTGATCTGGGGAGATCCTGTAGATTCCAGCTGCATTGTACCTTAAAGAACCCTCCAAGACAATTTTCGGTGGAGGATTTTCTTCTTTGAAGTTAAGGAGTGGAACTTCAGGAACGTAGCATACCAATGAGTTCCAGAGCCTGGTAAACCAGATGTCTACATTAGACATGCAACTGAGAGATGAAGTACAAACCCTAATACTACTCAATTATCTTACTGATAGCTATGAGACATTGGTGGTTACTCTCAGCAATTTATCTCCAAGAGGCAAGCTCACCATGCCTATGGTAAAAGATAATCTGTCAAATGAGGAGGCATGAAGAAAAGACGTGGGTCAGTGTCCTAATAGGATAAAGGAAGTGAATGTAGTTTCGACTAAGAATTCTTATGGGAAAAGGAAAATTATTTATTTGCTATTATAAATAGGAGGGGAAGCGTGATTGTAAGGGAGAGTTGAGAAGAGAAAAAGAGAGAATTAGACTTGTAAACACAAAGCAGATCAGAGAACATATTTCGGTAATAAAACATCGTCCGTTCTGTGCCCGTGGATGTAGGTTGGATCTGATCCACCGAACCACGTTAAATCTCTTTGTTGATTGGTGAATTTACTTATCTTTTGCCAAATTTGCTTTTGGTTTCCATAAACAAAACAAATTCACAGTTGGAGGAGGATTGTCTCGGGAGTAAAAAAAAACCTTATTGCCCCTGAGACCGAAATCAGCCGTCAACAGTTGGCGCCGTTTGTGGGGAGCCAACAAAAAGCAGCTCGCGTAGTAAGATAATGGCAGAAGGTGGAAATCATCGGTCGTCAAGGAGTTCAACAGCGGATTGGATAGAGAAGATAGGGAGGAAAATCAAATCCTTCTGAAATCCATGATGGACAAACTGGAGAGGATGGAAGAGATGAATAATGAGAGACTTGAAGCCGGAACCAGTCAGATGAGAGGCGAAATAGCGGAAGGAAAAAGGGTCGCAGATGTGAGTGATGATGATGAACCGAGGAGGAAGGGTCCCTACGGGATGAGGTCCGTAGTGGTACAAAAAGATTTATAATAGAGGATACGTGGGAAGAAGAATAGGGGAGACAGTCACCAGATTCTTCCTATGATGGCCCCCGCGACACCAGAAGTGGGGATATGAAGGATGGTGAAACTGGACGGGAAACCTCAAGCCATGAGGAATGCCGCACTTGGGGTGACAGACGCAAAGAAGCCGCAGGAGGCGACACGGTAACACAGATGGCAATATAAAATCTTGGTTAAGAAAAGAAATGGCCAAGTGGGGAGTGAACCTCAAAACGAACACGGAGATGCTCGGGATGGCGAGGTTGAATCTTCATTCATATAAGAAATAAGGTCGGTAAAGTTTCCAAGATGATTCAACATGACGTCCATGACGCCCTACAAAGGCCACACTGATCCAAAATCCCATATTGAGAGTTTTATCCTGTTGATGGAGGTCCAAGGACTAGTAGGGGATGCCGTTTGCAAAGTATTCCCCCTAACCTTGGGGGGATCTGCCATTATGTGGTTTATAAGTCTAGCCCCAAGGAGCATCGGAAGCTTCGCGCAACTCAGGAAGTTATTTGTTCGGCACTTCAAGGGGGCCTACGTCCCAAAGAAGACAATTGGGGAATTAAGGCTCATGAAATAGGGGGACAATGAACCCTGAAGGCTTTCATTGAGCGGTACTATAGCATGGTGCTCGAGGTCGGAGGATTTGAGTCGCTCGAGGCCTTGGAGAGTTTGAAGTGAGCCTTAAAGATCGGAAAGCTATGGACTCACCTGAGGATCCAGGGTACACCGGATTATGCCACCACTCTGGAAACAGCCCGGAAGTTTGTTTTGTTGGAAGATGATGAGAGAATTACCCGGAGGAGGACAGCTATCAGAGAGAGGACGATGAGGGCATAAGCTCCTCGCAGGCCAAATAGGGAGTTTAAAAAACCACCCTTGAGGCGAAGGGAATTCAAACCGGTACCTCGGGATGGCCAGGAAAAGAGAATCTCGACCCAGGTGAACCATGTGGCCGGGGAAGAGGCATACATTCCTATGAATAAACCATTGGGACAAATCGTCATGGAAATCCAGGGAAAAGGTCTCTTGATAGAACCTGACCTCAGGAGATTCCCGCCAGACATGAGGAATAATAAATCTTATTGCATGCATCATAATTTGAGGGGACATACGACGAATGGATGCAAAGACTTGCGGGAGCAAATGGAAGACCTGGCGCGGAATGGGTACTTGAATAATTATATTGACAATGAAGTTATGATGGCCAGTTAGAGAGCATATTGCCGACAGGTGAACATCATCGCAGGGGGGAAGACACTGGCCGGGGACTCTAACCGGCCAAGAAAAACCTATATTCGGGCTCGGGGGTTGGAAGTGTTAGAAACAGAACGGGCCTCGGAAATACAAGGTGGTCGGTCAATGCCAATAATGTTCACGGATTAGGATGCTCGAGGGGTGAGTTTCCCCCATGATGATGCATTAATAATCAAGGCGACAATCGGTGGTTCTGAGGTAGACAGAATCCTAGTGGATCCCGGGAGTGCAGTGGATATAATCTCCAAGGAGGCTTTGGACGGCCTTGGTGTGGAGTATGCGACGCTGACCGATGATAGGACTCCCATATACGGCTTCAGTGGCTCAACGGTCGTCCCATTGGGAAGGATACAATTGGCAATGACGATCGGAACCCGTCCCCGGACTCGGAAGATTATGATAAATTTCACGGTGGTGGATTGCATGAGCAGTTACCAAGTCATTGTTGGTCGACCTTTAATGATGAAGACAAAGCTATTTCTTAAAGTTGAAGTTCCCCACCCGGGAAGGGATTGGAATCGTGTGCGGAAGCCATAAGGTGGCTCAGAGCTGTTTCGCCACCCTCTCAAGGGAAACCCTTTGCATTGAAGCAGGTACCCGGAAAAGACAAGGGAACGAAGACGAGGAAGAAGAAAGTAAAGATCCGGGTCCTCGGCCAAAGAAAGCTGCCCGGCTAGGGGCAGTCGAAGAATTAGAGGTGATGGAACTTTTCGGACCTGGAAAGAATGTAAAAATAGGGGGAGACTTAGACGAGTTCTTGAAGTATGAAATGCTGAAGTGTCTGAAGGAGTACCCAAACATCTTTGCATGGGGGCACAACGATATGCCCGGGATTGATCCGAAGTTCATCAATCACCGCTTGGCGGTAAACCCATCACACAAATCGGTCAAACAAAAAAGAATGACCTTTTACCAGGAACGGTGCAGGATAATGGCTGTCGAGGTAGAAAAACTATTGAAAGCTAGTTTCATCAGAGAAGTGAAATACCCGGCGTGGGTATCAAACGTGGTATTAGTGAAGAAGTGCAATGGGAAATGGAGGATGTGCGTGGATTTCACCGACCTCAACAAAACATGCCTGAAAAACAGCTTCCCACTACCAAAGGTAGATCAGTTGGTGGATTCAACGGCCTGCCAGGGACTGCTAAGCTTTATGGATGCTTTCTCGGGATATAACCAGGTCAAGATGCATCCAGAGGATGAGGAGAAGACAACCTTTGTTACCGATCATGGGCTTTACTGTTATAAAGTAATGCCCTTCGGATTGAAAAATGCATGGGCAACCTTTCAGAGGCTGGTGAACAAGATTTTAAAGCCACTCATCGGTGCATCGATGCTGGTATATGTTGATGATATGATAACAATGTCTAAGGAGCCAGGGTGTCACGTGGCCGATCTGAAGAAAACCTTTGAATTGCTGATGAAGCATAATTTAAAGCTCAACCCGGAGAAGTGTGCTTTCGGAGTGGCCTCGGGAAAATTTTTGGGCTATATGGTAAGCTCCTGAGGCATAGAAGCAAACCCGCAGAAAATCCAAGCCGTTTTGGACTTAAAATCCCCCAGGATGATAAAAGAAGTGCAAAGCCTGACAGGTAGGGTGGCCGCGCTTAATCGATTTATTTCCCGAGCAACCGATAAGTGCCACTTCTTCTTCAAAGTCGTCAAGAAGGCAAAAAAGGAAGTCAACTGGACGCCAAAATGCGAGGAGGCCTTTCTGCAGTTAAAACAATACCTGACACAGCCCTCACTTCTAGCAAAGCCGTCCCCAGGTGAGACCTTATACTTATATTTAGCTGTTTCGGAGCATGCAGTGAGTTCAGTATTGGTGCAAGAGGCCGATAAAGTCCAAAGGCCAGTGTATTATGTTAGTAAAGCTTTATTAGATGCTGAGACCAGATATCCAGCACATGAGCTGGTCGCCTTGTCATTAATCACTGCGGCCTGGAAATTACGCCCTTACTTCCAGGGCCATCCTATTAGGGTTTATACTGATTATCCTTTAAGGCAGATTCTACAAAAACTTGAGGTCTCGGGCAGGTTAATGAAGTGGTCGATAGAGTTGAGTGAACACGACATTTCTTACCTCCCAATGGCAGCGGTAAAAGGGCAGGCTCTGGCAGACTTTGTTGCTGAATTCACAGAACCCCAAATTCTGACCGTGGGGGAAGACAAATGAGAGATGTCAGTAGACGGATCTGCCAGCTCACAAGGTAATGGGGCCGGAATCGCATTGAAAAACGGTAAAGGTGAAGAAGTATTGTTCGCCTTGAGATTCGCCTTCGAGGCCACAAATAATGAGGCAAACTATGAGGTAATTTTGGCCGATTTAAGGTTATGCACGGTGATGGGCGTCCACGACGTAGTTGTAAGAAGCGACTCCCAGCTGGCTGTTTAGCATCGGAAGGGAGAATTCCAAGCCAGAGAGCCGAGTATGATAGCCTACTTAGCTGTGGTAAGAAGGTTGGTGGGGAAAATGAGGAACGTCCATTTTGAGCAAGTCGGTCGGGAAAACAACTGTGAGGCAGACTCTCTAGCACGGCTCGCATCTTCGATAAAGGCAGAAAATCCTAGAATAGTCCCTCTAATCTGCCTCCGAGAAAAAAGCGTAGGAGAGCTCGAGGTAGAAGTATTAGATATGGAAAGCAAATCTTCATGGATGCAACCAATCAGGAGATATCTGGATACCGGGGAGACACTTGAAGATAAAAAGGAAGCCAGAAAACAAAAATTCAAAAGCACCCAGTTCTCCATGATCGAATGGGTGCTATACCGAATGGGCTATACGTTACCCCTTCTGAGATGTTTAGCAGAAGAGGAGGCCGACTATGTGCTCAGGGAAATTCATGCGGGAATCTGTGGGAGTCACGCCGAAGGACAATCAATTGCCTTTAAAGCTTTAAGGCAAGGGTTCTACTGGCCGACCATGCATCAGGACGGTATGAGGGTGGCCCGGAAATGTGAGGGATGCCAGAAGAATGCCAATATTCACCACCAGCCCGCAGAACAGTTGACCACCCTCTTCAGCCCTTGGCCGTTCGCCCAGTAGGGGCTGGATATCATCGGACCGATGCCGAAGGGGCGAGGGCAAGCGAAATACGCCATTGTTTCCATAGATTATTTCACCAAATGGGTGGAAGCCGAACCCCTATCTACAATCGTAGAGAAGAAAGCTACGGAGTTCTTAAGAAAGAATATTATCTACAGGTTCAGAATTCCTCGGGCCGTCATCACCGATAACAGAAAACAGTTCGATAGCAAAGGTTTCAGGAAGCTTTGTGAAAAACTCCAGATCGCCTTAAGATTCACCTCACCTGCCCATCCCAAGTCTAATAGGCAGGTAGAGGCGACTAACAAGACCATCAAATCCAATCTTAAAGCTCGGATCGGAGCCTGCAAGAGCTTATGGGTTGAGGAGTTACCGGAGGTGTTGTGGGCACATCGGACGACCTGTAAGGATTCCACAGGGGAAACTCCGTTTTCATTATCATACGAATGCGAAGCGGTTATTCAAGCAGAGATCGGAATGACTACCCACCGGGTCCGGTATTATAAGGACAGACAGCAATCTATCAACAAAGAATGACCCGTTTCTACAACAAAAAAGTTCAGACCCGTGTTTTTCTTCCAGGTGACTTGGTATTGTGAAGGGTCACTTTGAACACTCGAAGGCCGAAGGAAGGTTCGCTAGGTGACAAGTGGGAAGGGCCCTATAGAATTATGGAATTAGTAAGGCCGGGTGCCTATACTTTGGAACAGATGGACGGCACACGGCTAAAAAAGCCTTGGAACGCCGAGATGTTGAGGAAGTACTTCCAATAGGTTTTTTCTTTATTTCCTTTTTAAAACAACCCGACAGGGGTTAGGAGATCAAATAAACCCTCTCCCAAAATGACCCGCGGAGAGTCGTAGGAAGGGCAGTAGGTCCCCGGATGTGAATAAAATTTTTCTTTTTTCAGTTAAGAAAATCTTCACTCGCTTTTTCAAATTAGACTTGAAAGTCATATTCAGTATTTCGGGGACATACTCGACGCGAAGGGATGATCTGGGATCAGGAAAGGCACCAAACCCGTGACATACCAATCACAAGTGCTACCATAAAAACCCCGGGCAGAAGTGCTCCGACCTAACTCATTTCATTTTTGAGGATCAGGACTGCATCAAGGGATGAAGCGCAGGAGGGAGCACGCGAATCCTTTAGTAGTAGAGTCAAACCCCCGAAGCTGGAGCAAAACTGCCCTATGACTTGCATTAATGAGGGATATTTCGAGATGGTAATTGCGGGGAGGGAATGCCCCAGTAAGATGGCCGGCCTGGCCAGCTGGGGAAATACGGCCGCAGGGAGTGTGTTCCCACACGTTTTGTCTGACCAACGGATCCGTGAGAAGCATAACACGAGGATGGATTATGCCATCGTGGCGTTTGCTTGCTTCAGTGTTACCGAACATAAGGAGGGGCATGCCCTTAATGTTTCGGACACTCTTTGATCCCTACCTATTTGGTCATTCGGATCCGTGAGAAGCATAGCACGGGGAGGGATTATGCCCTCGTGGCGTTTGCTTGCTCCAGGGTTACCGAGCATAAGGGGGAGCATGCCCTTAATATTTTGGACACTCTTTGATCCCTACCTATTTGGTCATTCGGATCCGTGAGAAGCATAGCACGAGGAGGGATTATGCCCTCGTGGCGTTTGCTTGCTCCAGTGTTACCGAGCATAAGGAGGAGCATTCCCTTAATGTTTCGGACACTCTTTGATCCCTACCTATTTGGTCATTCGGATCCGTGAGAAGCATAGCACGATGAGGGATTATGCCCTCCTGGCGTTTGCTTGCTCCAGTGTTACCGAGCATAAGGAGGAGCATGCCCTTAATGTTTCAGACACTCTTTGATCCCTACCTATTTGGTCATTCGGGCCTGTGAGAAGCATAGCACAAGGAAGGATTACACCCTCGAACGAAACGCAGGCTCCATAGTAACCTGACGTATAGAGGAATGTGCCCTTACCATCCTAAACGCTCTTTGATCCGAATCCTGGTTCACTGGGACTCTGAATTGAAAGATTCAAAATTTTGTTTTGGAGACCTCATATAGAATGCTGTTTTGAGGTATCCGTGCTGTTGATTACACTTACAAAATGCTTCATTTCGAGTCACTCCCATTTTTTTTATTTTATTTTCCAAAGTTTTGTTTTTATCTTTCGCGGATCTGGCAAGGGGACGCCCATGCCAAATTCGATAGGGCTTCAAAGGTTGATTCACTTCCCTTCCGAATAAGTCCCAAGGATTAATCGGCTCGGGGCTGGATTCGTTCCACCGAGGCCAATACTTGAGTAATCGGCTCGGGGCTGGATTCGTTCCGCCGAGGCCACTTATTTATTCGGCTCATGGCTGGATTCGTTTATTCGGCTCGGGGCTGGATTCGTTCCGTCGAGGCCAATTTTTTTTCTCTCAGCTCGGGGTCGGGTTACGTCATACCGAGTCTGTCTCTTGGACTAGGGACGTAACATTTCCCTCAGTGCCAAGTGTTTCTCTCAACTTGGGTTCGGGTTACGTCCCACTGAGTCTGTCTTTTGGACTGGGGACGTAACATCTCCCCCAGTGCCAAATGTTTCTCTCAGCTCAGGGTCAGGTTACGTCCCACTGAGTCTTTCTTTTGGACTGGGGACATAACATCTCCCCCAGTGCCAAGTTTTTCTCTTAGCTCGGGGTCGGGTTACGTCCCACTGAGTCTGTCTTTTGGACTGGGGACGTAACATTCCCCCCAGTACCAAGTGTTTCCCTCAGCTCGGAGGCGGGTTTCCTCTCACCACAAGATCATATTCTCGGCTCGGGTCGGTCGAGCCGCGGTAATTGTTTACAGGGAAGCATTCGGAGGAAGTATGAAATACAAGAAATGGAATAAAGACATATATAAAAATACTTGTGAAAAGTTATTACAAAGAGAATAAAATTTGTTCAAGATTACACGAGGCCCCGTCTGGGTTACCCCTTACAGATCAGCCTGTGCATGAGTAATTGGCTCTTCCTCAGCAGGCTCGGACGGCGGGGGGATTAGCTCGAACTCGGGAGGAGTGACGGTGGCTTCCACATTGACGGCATGAGAGGTCACGAAAATTATAGCTTCAGGGGCCGGAGCAGGAGCCTCAAGTAGGTTCTTTTCAGGAGCAGGAGCCTCAGGTCGGTCCTCTTCAGGAGCTGGGGTGATCGAAATGGGGTCGGGATCCATCACCTCTTCGGGAGAAAGGGGTAGCCATCTTTGAAACTCCTCATGTGAAATTTCCCCTTTGCAGAAGCGGATAGCCGCGTGGATATGCCTCATATCTAGGTTGGGCAATATCATCGGGATGATCTCGGCGTAGTCCCCGACCCCCTCAATTCTGATTGTGTCCCTTTCGACCTCCAACTCAGCTTCATTCCTCATAAGCTCATCCCGGGCCCGTACCAGCTCTTCATCTTTGGCCCTCAGCTTGGACTCAACGCTGCGCACTTCCACCTGTAAGATCCTGTTTTCGGCTTGGGAAGCCTCCAAGTCCTTCTTGGCAGCATCAGCATTTTTCCTCTCTAGAGAGGCGGCGACCCTGAGAGCTTTATTTGTGGTATGGGCCTCAACGGCAGCCAGCTCCAGATTTTTTATGTTTTCTTCTTTACGGGCCAGCTAGGCCTCCATTTCAGTAAGCCGGTTCTAGAGCCTCTAGGCTTGGCCACCCTCGGATAAAAGACTCAGGAGGAGATCTTTGTTCTTGGCCGCCAGATAGGTCGCCTACCAAGAAAAAACAGAATATCAGATATCAAACTAAGTCATGAACTCACAGCGGGAATAAGGAAAATGTGGCTACATTGGCCATCTGGGAGCACAACAATGTAACTACATCCTCGGGAGAGAGATCTCTGTATCTCAGAATCTTTGCCAGAGGGACTGCTTCGGCCAATTCGTTGATTGCCGGCACCAGATGAGAAGTGGCCTCCCTGATGTCTTGACCAAGGTCTTCTACGCCAAGAATCACGGGGCCTTTCTGTTTTTTGGAGGAACCCTCCGGCACTTTCTTCTCCTTCTGAACGGGCTGCCTCTTGCTCAGGACCCGTTCCTCCTCCACCTCCCGAGTCAGCTCGGCTTCCTCTGCCTCGAACAGACGCCTCCTTTTTCTGGTAGGTTTTGATGGGCTGGCAGGTAGGGCAGAGACTGTTGGCGATGCCCTGGAAGGGGGAGACAAGCTTTGGGTAGCTGACAGGGCTGCCTCTTCAGTCACTTTTCTAGCCTCCGCAGTCGCTGGCCGTTTCCGAGAGGGACTGGCTCCAACATGGCCGGTTTTCTTTGTTGCGCCATCCAGTTGATCAAGGTATTTCAGCCTCTTCGACATTCTTGCAAAAGACAAAGGGTAGAGAAGTGGTTAGTCCAGAATCTGAATAATTTCAAATCATTATCATGCTAAGCAAACAAAGGGATCGGCCAGAGGGTTGTAAGAATCTACCTATCCGCCCCGGGACCTTCGGAGGAGCAGTCCGAATCAGGACTGACTCGACAAAGGTCGCATCATTAACTAATTGCTTCCAATGGTCGGCATATCGCCGAGCCCAGCGCACCCGTGCCCGGACCTGATGGGAGACCTTGGGACCGTCCCTCCAACAAGCTGGGAAGAGTCAAAGAAGTTAAAATCCTATCATAAAATCAAGAGCAGAAACACTAAGGGTTAGATTCCTAACCTCCGCTCTAAAGATATCCGGGATGAAAACCTTCTCTTCGTATGATCTCAGGACCCGTCCCCAATCTCCTGTGGCCCAGAACCATAAATCTTTGAAGTTTTTGTTGGAGTCGGGGAGCTTGCCGACAATGTTTGACGAATCAGCATAAGCAGAAAGGTAGTACCAACCATGGTGCATTCTTGGGTTGGCCTTCAATCGATACAACCTCTTCACTTCTTCAAGAGAGGGTTCGCTGAGTCCTGCCCGACTCCAAATCACATGTAGCCCGGCCAAAATACTCCAACTATTCAGGCTAAGTTGACAAGGGGCGATCTCCATCTCGGCCAGCATCCAGGCGAAATAACGTTGAATTGGTAGCCGGAGTCCACACTCAAAGAAAGCCGGGAGAAGAGCCATCGAACCCTCATCGGGTTGACTAGCACGATCCAATGGACCAGGGACTTCAAGGGTGATATCTATCGGAATATCATATCGCTGCCGGAGCAGTGCTAGATCATCTTCAGTTATTTTGGATGGCAGATCCATGTCCAAAGCCGACCAGTCAAAATCACCAGGCTCTGGGTCATTCCGAGGAATTCTCTGATGGTAAGTATCTTGTTCAGTTTCGGAAGAGGTGAGGGTGGTGTCGAGGTCCTCTATGCTTGGTGCCCCCGAGCTCGAGGAGAGCTCTTCAACATGGGAGGTCGGAGGTCTAGCAGAGTTAGACCTGTTGCCAGACATCCCTGACATCCGAGAAATAAAAAGGGGGGAGGTCAGTCTATAGCTAGTTTCTAAAACGGCCAGGGATTTCACAGTTACCCTGAGATTCCGGGAAAACTAAACCTGTGGGTTCTAAATGCCCTAACAACATAAATCAAGCCATAAATCTCTCCCTAGTAACATAAAGCCAAACACAGAACCAACCTAAGTGTCCCTAATCCCAAAAAGTCTGGACATGCTCCACAAACACACAAGAAAACAGCAGGATTCGCAAATCATGAAAAGCAAAGCAGGAAGGTCGTTCAGAAGACTTACTTGGTTCTTTTAGAAGGGTTGCAGATTACTCGGTGCGGTCTGGTCGTTCTTTGAGTTCACTGAGCACAGTTGGGAGAGATGAGTTCTTACGGTTGGGAAAATTCGAAACGTTCGTAAAAGAAGGCAACAGTGTATTACTCCGTTTTCTTATAATCTGTTCGGTGCATTTATGGCCGTTGGATCGAACGAAGGCGTCAGATGTACGCCACATGTCGTTTTTTTAAAAATGATCTTTCAAAATTGGATGGACGGCTGAGATTGGGCGTCCTTTGAGTTGGCGATGGCGGTCGGATTGCTTGCTTTTTGGCGGGAGGACGACGATGGTTGACAAGTGGCATGCTCCCGTTAAACCCTAGAAGTGATCTGATGGGCATTTAAGAGGATGTGATGGTTACGTGTCTCGAGGGACGGTTTACAAAAGGGCAATAAAGGGACTTTGCTTCTGGCGGAAAAAGAAGTTAGACCGAGCATCTCCATCATATCGAGGACATGGTGGTGACAGGTCAATAAACTTTTCCTCACAGAGGCTAGTCGTCACTCAATCAGGAGTACTATTCTTTTTATGTAGTTCCCGGCAACAACTTGTATACGCGTTGGAACCGAGAACTAGGGGACAGATGTTGATGGTATTTTTAGGCCCTATGATATTTAAGCAGTACAGCAGAGGTAAAAAGGTAATTCCCTTCTTGGTCAAGATCATTATTGCCGACCTGACCACTAAAAGCCAGCAGTAAGGGGTCGATCACTTTATGATCGGTAACCGACCACTCCAGACCGGATGGTCGGGCATTATCAGATAGGTAGCAGCATTCTCAGTTTAAAAGACCATTGTGACCGACCTCATGAAGACCGAGGATATGGCGAGATATGCTCCAGAAGATAAGACATCCTATTTTTACGGGTAAGAAGATAAGTTATCCTACTTTCATGGGGAAAAGTTGATAAGTCAGTGTCCTAATAGGATAAAGGAAGTGAATGTAGTTTCGACTAAAAATTCTTATGGGAAAAGGAAAATTGTTTCTTTGCTATTATAAATAGGAGGGGAAAACGTGCTTGTAAGAGAGATTTGAGAAGAGAAAAAGAGAGAATTAGACTTGTAAACACAAATCAGATCAGAGAAACATATTTCGGTAATAAAACATCGTCCGTTCTGTGCCCATGGATGTAGGTTGGATCTGATCCGCCGAAACACGTTAAATCTCTTTGTTGATTGGTGAATTTACTTATCTTTTGCCAAATTTGCTTTTGGTTTCCCATAAACAAAACAAATTCACAGTTTGAGGAGGATTGTCTCGGGAGTAAAAAACCCTTATTGACCCTGAGACCGAAATCAGTTGTCAACAAATACTTTGTAACTTTCATTGATGATACTTCTCAAAAGGTTTTGGTGTATTTCCTCAAGATTAAGGATCAAGTCATGGATCAGTTCAAGTTATTCCACGCCATGGTAGAGCGTGAAATAGGGAAGAAAATGAAGTGCCTTCACATAGAGAATCGAGGCGAGTATAGTTCTAAGGAGTTCGATGCCTACTGCAGAAGACATGAAATTCGACGAGAGAACTATTTCACACACCCTACAACATAATAGTGTAGCTGAAAGAATGAACCACACCATTATGGAGAAATTCAAAAGCATGATCAGTATGGCTAAGCTGCCAAAGCCATTCTGGGTAGAAACTGTTCGTACCGCATGCTACATGATCAACAGATCACCATATGTACCGTTGAATTTTGAGATTCCGGAGAAAATGTGGTCTGTTAAGAATCAATCATACTCTCACATTAGAGTATTCCACTGTTTAGTTGATGCACATGTATCCAAGGAGCTCAAGCAGAAGCTCGATGCAAGGACAACTCCATGTATATTCCTAGGCTATAGAGATGCAGAATTTAGATATATAATATGAGATCCGATTGAAAAGATGGTCATCAGAAGCCCGGAAGTAGAGTTTCTTGAAGACATGACAATTAAAGTCATTGAAAAGCCCAAAATATCTTCCAATTTCAGTGTCGACATAAATCTGAACCTAGCACTATCACATTTGGCCATAAATAGGGTGCATGATATTTCAAAAACAGAACTAGATGAGGCAGATGAGGATGTCGAGAATGGGGAGATACAACCTGCTCCATCAGATATTACAAAAGAGAATGTTGAGCAGGGAAAGCCGCAACCCGCTCTACTAGAAGCTACAAGATCATCCATAGATTTGGATGATGGCAGACCTCCTGAAACTAGTGGACTTTAGACAAGAAGATCTAAACGAGACAGGATTCCATCAACCAGATATCTAGAACCTGAATATATTATGCTTACTGATGAGGGGGAGGTAGAGAGTTTCCCAAAAGGCAATAAGGCCCTGAGGAATAAATGGGCGAAGAAACATGACAGCGGAATTGTTCTGTGTAGAGACACAACAGAATAGTACTTTGTAGAGACACAGCAGAAGAGTACCGTGCACAGACACAACAGAAGAGTACCGTGCAGAGACACAGCAGAAGAGTACCATACAGAGACACAATGAAGTGTGCTGTGCAGAGACACAACCGACATGTCAACAAAGGTGGTCACTTGGGGCAAGCTAGAGCTGTGCAAAGACATAGCCAGGATAACTTTCAAATGACAATCGTTTCAGATACAGCATGAGGGGGAGAATTGTAGATTTCAGCTGCATTGCACCTCCAAGAACCCTCCAAGATAACTTTTGGTGGATGATTTTCTTCTTTAAAATTATGGTGCAAGCTTCCAAATTATCTCTAGGTGATTTTGGTGTTTTGTTGACTTTTGAGCCATGTATTCTCTTATAAATAGGAAGCTCATTTGAGAGCTCAAACTATCCCAACAATTAAGTTTCATGTAAAGAAAGTTTTGAGAGTGTAAAGAGAGTGAGACTTTTTTGTAAAGTTTAGATTCTTGTAAATTATATTCTTGTAGTAATAGAATTCGATTTTTCCTCATAACCGCTCTTCAGTGATCAGAGAATCACAACAGATCATTGTCTATATATATATATTTTTAAAAAAATTCAAGTTGTTTGCTAATATAAATTGTTACCCATTTCATATAACTTTTCAATATAAATTGATTGTCAAAACTCGAACATGATTTAATAAATTTTAATAAGGATCATTAATGAAATTCCAAATAATATTTTTATATAAGGCTCAAACTCATGGCCCATGACTAATTTGAATCAAATAAAATAACTTGTATTATCTTAACCTCATTCTTTTTTCATAATAAGTGCTAATTAAACTCATCTTATTCTCACCTCAATATAACAATAGGAACTAAACACAGCCTTAGCTTACGTTTTTACGTGAAACAGTTTCTCTAACATAGTATCAGAATTCAGGTATCAAGTTCAATTTCACATCAAATTTTTAAATTTATTTAAATAAAAACACTATCGATATCTTGCCTCCTAATTAAATTTCAGATAGAGCTTAAAACCATGCTCGATATATAAACTTCCAAACAAAAGATTCTGACATAATTCGAAAATAAATTTATTTACGCTGCAAGACAGCATAAAGTTGAACTCCATCCCTGTAACATGAAACCAACTTGTCATTAATATCTTCAAGTCTTTCAACTAACTGCCTGAACATTTCTTCTGTAACCTCATATGTGAAATGTTTGTTGAACATTGCCTCATTCGCAGCTCTTACATGCTTGATATATTCTGGCATATTGATCCGACCTTTGAGCCATGGTGACGGATTCGTTAATCCTATTACCTCAATTCTGAAATTGTCATTTCTTTCAACAATTGACCCGAATTCACCAGGAGGGCAAGAATATATAGGTAAGTTGAAGGAATCAACTTGAGCTTCACTGATCAATCCCTGTCACATAATTCGGATTATGCATACTTAATAACAATTAAACAAAAGATAATAATATATAATAATGACAGTGATATTTTATAAAATATAATACTAATTTTAAACCCTTGTGCGGAAATCATGAGTTTAATTTAACGGGACTAAAATGAAAACATTATAAATTTGCGAGGTTAGAATATAATATGTAAATTGAGGACATAATTTTTAATTTTTTTTTTAAAAGTTGAGCTAAACTTCAATTATCTGATCTTTTCTGGAATTTGTTTTAGTATGGGGATTGGGGTAGGGGTGGCTTTTAATTGTTCTGAATTTTTGGAGTTAGTCGAGTATATGAAATAAGACATTTATCGATAAAAGAATAAAAGAAAATTATAAAAATCATATTATACACTTAAAAATAATTTTAAAAAATAAATAAATTTTTGAAGCCTGCATTGACTGTTTTCAGGGTCGCCTTTGGACTGAGGGCCTCTTACACCACATCATAAATATGCCTTTGATCGAATCTTTGACTATAAGTTCTTAGGTCTAAGTGATAACTTAATTAGGGTTTATGTGGCTGGTGAATATTTAAACTTACCATTTTTGCCATGCCGTAAAGGATGGTGCCCATACAATCATACATGAGACCGTTTGCGATTTCCGAATAAGGCATTCCATCTGGGATGCTTGGATTGGTAATAATTACCATTCCTCCTGGAACAATCTCTTTAGCCCTAGCATTCAAAAAACTCTCCAAATCTTTAGCAAATTGATTTGCATACGCGTTCACTACTTGTTCTGGGGCAAATGCATAGTGAATTCTTCCTTTGTTCCAAGCAGGAGAATTCTTGTCAAGCAAATCTTCCGGAACCTTGGAGAGCCAATGAAGTGCATAAGAGAGATTAACTAGATGGAGAGATTTCTCCGGGAACAATCGTTTGTGAAAAGAGCCTGGAACTCCGGCGACGAAGAATTGTTCTTGATCTTTTGGGAGAGAAGTGAAAAGGGTATTGAAATCGTTGGAGGATTGATCATTGAAGAAAACATGAAACTCAGGATTTTGAGAATTGGGGCATTGAGATTTGTACTTTTGCTTGACGATTTCTATTAGATCTTGCATGGCATTGTAGGAATTTGGTCCCACTGCACATCCACAGTCTGCAAGGCGAATTGTGTTTGATGATGAAGCTAATGACTTGACATCTAGGTTTCCGATAACTGCATCATGGATTTGCTCCTTGGCGACATTTGTAGCTAGTCTCTGTGACATAATGTATAGAAATTTTTGACAAGAACAAAATACATAGTTTCATCTCGATTTTAAATATAATTATGCTACCTTTTGAAAAAATAAGAGGAAAAACTAGGCTATACATATTGCTTTATAGCTCTTTCAAAATCATGAATAGCAAACATTTTTACCAAAATTATTTTCTAACAAGTTTGAATTGAAATTAAAGTGTATCAAGTAAATTTTGTAACATAGGTAAAATATTAGTTTTAAGATTTTCATCATTTGCAAAAACGAAACAATTAGCATTTATAATCAAACATAACTATAATAAAAATAAACAAACGTATCAAGCTACATTAATCCAAGAACTATATTCACCCACTATGAGATTATCTGTCTAGCTCATATAAATATTTTTAATAAATAGCATTTACGATGAACGAAGTATCAAGAGCTTGCCTCTATCTCCTAACAATCCTTGTCATGAGTACTTTAATACAGTTTAGTACTAAAAATTTCAGGAAACGAATAAAAAAAATCATGAAAAACACAATGTTGACTAATTAATTTGTTTAATTATTTGGATGTAGGTTGACTAATTTAAGTCAACTAGTGAACACTTGCATAATTTCTATTCCTCTCTACTGCTGGAAGTTGTTGTCACTTAGATTCTCATGAAAAACACAATGTTGGTGTTTCAAAATCGATTTTGATCTGATTATTTTATGGCTCATGATATATAAGCTGACTTTTTTCTTCATTATTGAGGGAGTATTCTGGGGCCTCAAATTAAGTTGACATGCTATTTAGAGTAAACATACACATGGGGTAGGTCATTGTCAAGAGAATATATATATATATATATAAGGTCTGGTTGATCGGACCGTACGGCCACATATTTTCTACAATAAAATAAAATAACGTTGCTTTATGAGTTAATAAATAAAATAATGTTGTTTTATATATTTTTATTATAAAAACACAAGTTAAATCTCCCAACTGTCTCTCATATGTTATTGTGTGTTGGATTCGATCTCAAGATCTCTATGTTATTTCAAATCAACCACCTAATGACAATCTTAATTTGGAGAGATGAAAATTAGCCATTTTGGCACTGAAAGCTTGAGCAGGAACAAAAAAAAACAGTTCATTTATCTTGTCACCTGTGTTCGAATCTTTAGATAGGTAAAGGAATAAAAAGTGAATTTGAGTTTTGCCGACCTCCTTACTTTTATTAAAAGAAAAAAGGTGTTTCAAGTGCAGAGTAAAGCTGAGAACTAGACCTGGTAGAAGGAGTTTTTGAAGTAGCTGTAAGTGCCATTTCCACCCACCACCTGGATTGTTGTGTCTGAACGTCCCTCAGTTTTCTCGGAGAATGTCTGATCAGCAATCAATGTCGCCATTTTAATTTTTCTGTTTGTCAGACAATATAGCAATGTCTAGTGTGAGCTCTTCTCGCAATTTATAGAAGTGTTGAAAGAGGCCCCTAGGCACGAGCAGTGGAATTATTATATATATTTTCAAATAATGTATCCAAGACTGACTTCATAAGAAAGAGACATTACTAATATGTTACACATATTACTAATAATATGCTTACAAAGTAATTTGTATGTGTCATTAATAATACTGTCACAAACAGTAGTATAAACACGTCGTATAAATTAAATTGGCAACTTGCGTGTCATGAATGAATTGGTTAAAAAATGAAAACAATTAAAAAGTAATTAGTTATATGATACTTTTATCTAACAAATCTATTTATACTAACAACTATTCATAGTTGTATCATTATTGAAATATATATCTATACATAACATTATTATAAGATGTCTTATACTAAATTATTACTTGTTTTGTTTGTGTGAGTGACATGCATCATATTGTATGAATGACATGCATCATAAGTTTTTTCTTGATTTTCAGTGATCGAGAGAGACATCTGAATTTATATATGTTGACAGAGTCTCACCCGTTTTGATCTCTATGATTTTTTATTGTTGCTTCTAAATAACTAATTGTCAAGAATATAATAATATTGGACCTCGAAAATATCAGTGCCGACATTGTATATAGAGTAGATCATGGTTAGAAGAAAACATTGTGCCACGAAATATATGGAATACGTAGACTGTCCATAGATGCTAATCTGGTTGTTTAGTGATGTCAAATTATGAATCAAATCATGGTGTTTTTGTGATGATTCTTTCCTTTTCAGTTGCTGCAATATTATTGATGCTTGGCATATCTCTTTGTATTAATGCTGATTGATATATTGATTCCCAAGGATGTGACCAATATTCAAAAGGTAATAATGATAAAAATTAAATTTAAGATTTACCCTTCCCTTACCTTTTGAACCAACAAATTAATACTGTCTAGACAACTTATTATTCTGAACACACATTAAGCCAGTCTATGTAAAGGTTTTCTTTAAGGATATGAAATTTAAGAACACGTAATACATAAGTGAGATCTATAACATAAATTCTGTGACCTTGATGGGGTAAACTGTAAAACTTACTTAAACAGCCTAAATTTCAATTTGAAAAATTATGGCGTACGTGATGCCTGAGCATTGTCCTACTCCTAGATAACAAAAAGTACGATAACAATAGATTTAATTTGATAGGGTGTTTTCTAATGCCATGATTTATTCAGACGATAGCCATGGAATCAAAGAAAAGAAAACAAATTATTAAAGGAGAAAGACCACTATGTTAAAACCGACTCATCTTAACAAATAATTTGTGATAGATTTTGACAAAAAACTTTTATAACACATATTTTGATAGATTAGTGTTAGAATATTTTCTATTACGAAATTTACAATGGACTTATGATAATTTTGTCTATCACGAAAATTTGTGACGGATTTATGATAAAATTTTATCTACCATAATTTATGACGGACTTGTGACAAAAATTTTATTTATCACACAATTTTAAAAAAATTAAACGAAATATTTCCCATTTTGGTATTTTTCATATAGTGGACACTTTATTTTTACTTTCGATAAATTAATATTATTGGGAATAGGAAAAGCTATTAATTCAGTCAATATTATAAATTGATAAATTAATAAAGGAAAATGTTAACGAGTGTCCTAAGGGCACTTATAAAGAATCAATTTTAAGAAAATTTTGATGGGAAAAAGAAAAAAAATTAATGTTTTGATAGTTTTTCATTTCTCATAAAAATGATATCAAAATTTTCCTAAAATAAATTCTTAATGGGTATCTCAAGACACTCGTTAGCATGACCCATTAATAAATTAACAATTTATAAATATTAATTTTCCCAAATATGATATCCAATATTTTTTATTGTCATTAAATTAAATTAAATATTTCATTTTACGAATTAACTGTAATATATTCCTTCAACTTATATAGCCCCTTCAATTTCTGTAAAACCTTAAAGCGAAATGGTATTCGATAATTTATGAGAATGTCACACTAAAATTTCTTTCCGAATTACAAAAAGTTAAAACAGAGATCCCAGTTAATATCAGTTTCAAGAAGAAATAAAGCAACACTGGGAATTTATTTTACAAAGCACATATCATAGAAATTTAGTGCTGGTTTCTACTAAAGGTCAAATAATTTTTTTTAAACTCAAAAACTCTTTTCAAAAATTTTGGTGGTGTTTAATTATATTTTAAGTAGATTTTTTAAGGATTAAATGGGCTTTTAGGAGTAGAGCTTGAAAAGTTTTTTTAAAAGGATTAAATTGTCTATAATATCCTTAATTAATTTAGCAATATTATTTCATTTCTATCGTAACATATTTTTAAGAAACTTATCCAATAAAATAATTTTATAATTTTTAATAAAAGCTCTCTTACATAACCAAACACTTAAATTTTTTTCCTTTTAAAAACTCTACCTTTTAAAAGCTCTACTAATAAAAACTCTACTTAAAGAAGTTTTATTTGAAAGTTATACCAAACAAACCTGAAAGTTCGTGATTACCCTAGGTTCTAACCCTATGTAGAATAACACAAAATAATCAAGACAAGTCATAATTACTGTAATTATGGAATTTCAACAAGCAACCACAATATCCAACAAATAAAATATATTGCGGAAAATAAATCAATAACATCAAAAACACAATAATTTTGGTGACAAAGTGGAAAACTCATGCGAGTAAAAAACCACTCCGGGTATCTCGGCTACCAACTCAATCCACTATATGGAGAAAAACTTACAGCGATGGTCAAGACCTATGGTGGCGACTCCACCAACTCAAGTACCTCTAGACTGCAAGAACTCAAGGAACTCCTCAAGCTCGTAACCCACGGTTTTCTTTAGAACCTCTAAAGTCTCTGAGCGGATTGTCTCTGCAACTCTAAATGTCGGAACTCCGACTACCAAACTTCCTCCTAAAGAACTCTGAAGGATTAGGAATTTTGGGTAAGGTTGTGTTGAAGGTTTATCAAAGAATGATTCTCACCATTAACAAAGAAGACAAGAAGATGAAAGAAGTCTTCAATGGTGGAGTCAAAGAAGGTTGAAAGCTTTGAATGTTTTTGGCTCAAAGGATTTGTGTTTCAACACCTAGGGATGATGGCTACATGTTCTATTTATAGGTAGGGTGAAGATTTAGGGTTTTTCAAAGTGAAAAGGCTAAAAAACGCATTCAGATCGCAATCATGTTCGAACGATTACTCGAACACATGCCCACTGGAAAGACTTGTTTGAATGCTACTCAAACGCACCACGAACGCTTGCTCTCTGGAATGTGTTGAAGATTTATCAAAAAATGATTCTCACCATTAACAAAGAAGACAAGAAGATGAAAGAATTCTTCAATGGTGGAGTCAAAGAAGGTTGAAAGCTTTGAATGATTTTGGCTCAAAGGATTTGTGTTTCAACACATAGGGATGGTGGTTACATGTTCTATTTATAGGTATGGTGAAGATTTAGGGTTTTTCAAAGTGAAAAGGCTAAAAAACGCATTCAGATCGCAGTCGCGTTCGAACGATTACTCGAACGCATGCCCACTGGAAATACTCATTTGAACGCTTCCACGAACGCTTGTTCTCTGGAATGTTTGCTCTCTGGAATACTTTGTTCGAACCCAACGGAGAACGTGCCACTAACGTCACACGTTCGAACGCTGCAACAAATGCAGCACTAACGAAAATGCTACAGCTTTGCCAAAAACCAGTCCAATTGCTCCAAGTTCTTCAAGACTTATTACAACTCAATTGAACTTGTTTTGTCACAGACATTGCCAATAAAAATGGAACTAACAATCTCCCCCTTTGGCATTCTGTTAAAACACACTACCTAATACAAAGACTACGGTAATAGACCCAAAAAGAAAATAGCCAATTGTTAACCATCAAAACAATGACTTATTACATTATGACTCGATCTAACACCTAACCAAGTAGTCTTCAAAACACTGCCACCTTAGCAACAAACATGTTTACCTTAAACATCCACAAACAATAATATATCATGAAAAGAAATGGGATTATAACGAACAGATAAAGTAGCGATAAAACTCATCCATATATAAATAGATAGTAGATATCCTACTACCCCTTAATCTTACTCCCCATGTATAAATAGATAGTAGTTATCATACTCCCCCTTAATCTTACTCCCCTTAAAACAGAGATATCAAATGGATATTCTACACTACTACTCCCCCTTAATCTACTCTCCCCATTTTTGTCACGAAATGACAAAGGATGAAGGTACCAAGATAAACAACAGGAGATAACTCATGCAAGAGAATATTCAAATAAAACTTACTCCTCATCACTAACAGGCCCACATAGTTAGCTTAAAAACAAATGAGAAGTAAACACTCATAGATATGCAAAACAAATGGTATGCAACTGCAAGGAGCACACACAAGCATACAATGAGATAAATAAGATTTTATAAAAAACTGACTGAAACAACACTTCAAGTAATTACAATGATATCCAGTCAATATTCAACTGTTTATGACATGAAATAATATGCATTACTTTAAATTTGGCTAAATACAACACTTATGCATATGAAATAAACACCAAAGCATAACAAGAACTTGCGTGAAAAAATAAGTGCACAACGAATCAAGCCTTAAGACCTTATTTTATAAGCTGGACACAGCCAAATAAATTCATCTCTTAACAAATCAAGTCCACAAAAATAGATGTTCAAACCCAGCACCACTAGGACCTGAAATTAAGCAACATTGGTTGCATGCTATGATATTTTCCCATGACTATCATGAGCTCATAAATAACTACTCTTTCAAGTGAAGGGTTTTTGCCATTATCTTTTGAATTTGGCCCTATTGGCTCTTTTGCACTTGAGTCTTATGTAAAATTCCATTTTTTATTTCTTTTTTGCTTTTACAAGGGGATAATAAGGTCATATAGTCAAAGGTCACACTATTCAGTGAACAAAGTATGGTAGAAATTAGATTGCTAGTCCAAAAACTATAACATGCGACCAAGCCTTAAAAAAATAAAATCGTGTATGTGAGGAGCAAGCACAAGATATACCAAGAGTTTTTATCACACACACTCATGCATATAGAGCTGCAAGAAAAATAAAAGCATATTATACATGCACAACCATATATCCTACATAGCAGGATCACATGCAACATGTTATTCATGCTCGAACAAGCCACAATGATATTTTTGGTCTTTTGCAATTTATATATATTTTTTTGATCTTTCAGTTTTAACATGCAGAAAAAAAAGTAAAGACACAACATGGCTTGTCAATATCCAATAGTACGTGGAAGTGTATCCCAGTACAGATCATACTACCGTCTATTTGGAATCGGCTATGAAATTTATGTCCGGGTTTCCATCCTATATACTAAGGAATATATACCAAAAATAAAACACACACACCCATATGCAGTGAAAAGAGAATAAACGTGCAAAAACATAAAACATACGCACACACACATGCAATGGGAAAACAAATGCAACTTCTAGGAAGAGTTACACCAAAGTGCACTCTCATCATGCCTATCAAGGCATTCAGAAGTAGTTGGGAAGATATCTTACTTCCTCAACCAAACTTTCTTAGGAATCTCTTCCACTTGAGAGTTCCTAGTCAACACAACAAGTTTCTCACTTAGGAATTTAGCTTGTTTGGTTAGTGCCGAAACTTGAGACACTAGATTTGAGGAGTCAAATCTAGGTGACATAATCTTAGGCCTGTTCTCATGTTTGTGCAACATGTATCATTTAGTCCTAATGTTTCGTACCTTGCCACAATGATGGCACACAGGCATAAACCTCGGATGAGAGCGAGGTTTACCCATAACACCTCTAGATCGAGGTTGGGACACAAGATGAGGAATAAACTGAGGAGACACATGACTACACTCAACTGGCTTCTTACTTAAGTCATGTTTAGGAGGGTTAGGCACAGCTCTAACGATGACGCCTTGTTGCAATGAGGCTCATCACTAATACCTAGGATGCTCTCTAGTTTTTTATTCCCACTGGAAAATATAGACAATTGGGTTCTAGTATCTTCAAGATTGGCCTATAAAGTTTGGACCCTAGAAACTAGGTCTCTATTCCTCTCCTCTAGGTCATCAATCATCAAGAGGCTTTGATCAAATTTGACTTCAGCTTCATTCTTTTCTAGCTATACTCCTTTCAGCCTCTTATTGAGCTACATATTGTCTTCTTATAGCTAAACTCTCATTAAAAAACAGTTCAGCATAGCTATCTAAAGTCCTATCCTCATCTACAGACTCTCATCGAGAGAGGCTTCTGAATCAGCATCCATTAATGCATTCTCTCTCTCATTATTCACACTACAAGTAACGGCCATAAAATTGCTTTTGTCGTTAGGAGACTCATCAGAAGTATAGCCACCTTTTGACTCATTAAACGAGGCTGTCATGGCTTCTCACCTTTAGCCTTAAGGTATGTGGGTTGTAGTGTTGTAGGGTTTTAGGGGCATAATCCGGTAACGCAGCGGAAGCGGCGGAAGATCGTATCTTCCGATTTCAAAACTTTTTTTTTGGATTAATTAAATAAACATATTTATTTAATTGCCCAATAATCAAATTATGAAACAAATTTCAAATGAATCATATTCAAGTGAATTACCAAATTACCCTTATATGGTATTTTGTCCATTTTAGTCCGAAATTGATCAATCAATTTTGAATGATTCTAAATCATTTCTAAGATGAACTTAGCATGTTCAAAACATCAAAACACCAAAGCAACCAAAATCCCCAATTTTTGACCCTAAGGCCGAATGCACCATTTGGTGCCAAATTGTGCCATTTGTCATTTCATGCTTCAAAACACATCAAATGTAATCCAATCAACATGAAACTTTGATGCATCATATACACACCCAAATGCACAAACATATGAAAACCCCAAATTTGGAATTGGTCATGAACCCTAATTTTTCAATTTCTTCAAATTGGACAAATTAGACCAAATTGGTTAAATCAACTACTTCAATCATGTTTCTTCCATCCAATCAAAGTCTCAACACAATGAAACAACTCAAGATCAAATCTAGGTCATCTAAGAGTGGGTCAACAACTCTAGATTAGCAACAAGGTTTCCAAAACCTTAAAAGAATACTTATAACTACAATAGTCACAAGCTTTCTCCATTATACATGCTCAACACTTTCACCAAACTTTTATCCATCAAAAACACAAAGAATAAAGAAAGGAATAACTTAAGAACATCATATGTTATAGCCTAGATCTAAGAACAATTTCTTATCTAATAGTAAGTTGGAAAACTTACTAAATCCAAGCTTTTCTTGCTTTTTTTTTAGTTTTTCCTTTTCTTCTTCACTTGCTCCTTGGTTTTTCTTTAATGGAGTTTAGTCAAAGTGAATTAGGTTATCAAATGAAGTGAAATGAAAAACAATAAATACTTGCTACACTTTTAGCCTTGGCCGAAATGGCCAAGCCAAATGCAAGAATAATAATTTCAATTTCATTTTTGACATTTTATCTTATCAACTTTAATAAATATCTAAAAACACTTTAAAGATATTAATACAAAGTCAACAAAATGCAACAAAGAAAATATAACTCTTATATTCTAAGGTCATGGCCGAAATTAATAGAAAAATAAAGGAAAAAGATATTTTCATTTTCAAACAATTTTGAACAAATATCTTAAGAAGTCAAAATCAATTTGACAACCTTTTCCTTTAATGTAAAGTCAACAATTGCAACTTATAATCATTTCCTAACTTTATCATTTGGTGATATATTTATATTTTAATTATATTAATCATTTAACAATTAAATAATTAATTAATTAATTAAATACAAATATATCAAATATATGTATTATATTTACTTTAAATATCTCAAATACATATATTGATGATATATGTCAAATACCTTTATTTGACTATTTATTAATGTGTATTTAATAATATCATATATTAAATACAAATACAATTAATTAGGAAATGACGGTTCGGCCCGTTCGCATGTATTTTTCGTTTAACGATTAAACGATTTATAAATAATCATCATTATTCATAAATGTTGCTCTAGTGCTCTACGAGTATGTTTCATTATTGAGACTCTCTAGATTCAGGTATATCCGTCACGAAATCCAATTTCGTGTCCATAATCTATCCACCCGTAGATTATGACGATCACGGATAAACTAGCTGAATCATACAGGTCGAGGTCATTGCATACGTATAATCCCTCCGTCACAGGTATCCAGATAATCCCAGAGATATAGATGTAAACGTCAAATCTCTATAGGTATTATCTCGTCGACGTATCTATTAGCAATCTCTAAATAACACTCGGAACTTACTTCCGAAGTATACTGTGGCCACAGATTTAACAGACTGCTAATAATATATGGACTACCTATGCTCTGTACACAGAACTGACGGATCCTATCTTGACACACACAGGATATCCTGAGGATCGATCCACACCCAACGAACAGGCGGAGGTCTGATCTAAATAGATCGGTGACGTGACTGCCATCTAAGTGTGGAGGATGTCTCATACATCCACAGTGGTGTCTCAAGTCGAAGGACCACTATGCTACTCAACCCGAGAAGATTCTTATTGACGTTGGCGTACCATCCATTAAGAATCTTCGGTGAGCCGTTCAGTGTTTATCCACTATAAACACCTACACGTCTATACGAGTCTCCATAGACTCATGGTTCATTGGGATAAACCATCGGACCAAGTCTCGATATACGACATGTACTGGTCTCAACGGATTTGACTAACCGACCCGTGTTAGCAAATCTTGACCAGGAACTATGTTTGATAATATACATATAGCAGTGACACTTCCCAATGTCAATTACAAACTAACTTTGTAACTGTGTACTGCATTATATATTATCGGGCCTTTGTCTAATATATACATATCACTAAACCACATTTAGTTTCAATCTAATCGTAATCAGATCGAATACGTATATAAGAACAAGAGGTGCAACCATAAATAAGTAATATTATGGAATAAGGGGATGTTCGTATTCATGAATCAGACATAAATACGGCCCGGATTGGCGCTCTGAGCACCAACCCCAACAATTTCTCCCACTTGCTCTAGTGCCAATCCACGGTATCATATACACGTCTCAATGTGCATCGTATGCACATGGCCCTCAAAAGCTCACCCAGTACTTAAGAGGTAGGCAACAAAACAAGTCCGCTATGAAATATTGAGTTTGTCAAACAAACTCCATCGTTTCCCATAGTCAGCATCATTCATATTTTGTAGAATCTAATTATACATTAATATGAAATGGATGCTACATCTGTATTATGCTACAGCTACTAAGTTGTCCAAGTATTTAGGATCAAATCCAAAAATACTATGAGGACAACCGCAAGCACAACACCAATTAAAACTTCTATTTAAAAGGTCACTATGCAACTTCATAAGTCAATACTTCATAAGTTGCATTTAATTCCACTCTAAAAGTAGAATCCTTCGTGACACTCCCACTGCATCTTTGTGACTCTTTATGACGTAGACTGTCTAACGTCATAATTAGTCTCAAAACTAATATGACCCTAATGGTTGCAGACTATATTCTCCATGAATTAGAAACTCGTTCTTAATATCTCAAAGATCACAAAGAACGTGTTTCAAGATCCATCATATGGTCTATAGGATGTCAAAATAACTCGTAACAATTACGATTAAATCGACATCGATAATCGCACATAATAAAGTATTCATTATGTCATCATCAAATGATACATAATATTGTTTAGACATTCTAATCAATATCTCTTTCGAAAAAGGAATCATCCTTTACGAAAGATGAATACTTGTATAAGACACACAATAACTGTCGAACAGTTATACTAACTGTCATACAGATAGCCTTGTTATGTCTTTCATTAGATCATATCTAATGTACGACTAATAGGAGTATCTCACAAGTCTCTTGGTTTTATATCTTATATAAAACTTTATATCAAATATAACAGAGACTACTCCCACTGCTCACGGAGTAAAGAAGACTTAGGTAAATCTTTTACCTCACAAACATCTCATTATTACTATAATAATGACAATGTCGTTAAGATATATAACACTAGAAAGTAATATGTACGCTCCCACTAACCCTTCTAATCACATATGTATTCTATATACTTTGACAAGATCAGACAATCTGACGATATCAAAAATAGAGAACACATATTTCTGGAAGACTTATCCGAGTCTACAATAGGCTCTATAAGCTAGCACACTAAACTGCGATCTCAGCAGAACACAAACTCTAGGGCCATTTCAGAATGAACTCTTCAAATAAGGAAATCACAACTGATCTCTTATCTGAATAAGTCATCCAAAAACGCCACTTTGCATTCTTTAGCTAAAATATACAGTTTATTATCAACATTAACCAATATATCTTTAATTGTTCAATTAGTGTGACTAGAGATAAGTTTTCTCAGAATCTACAATAGATTGCTGAGTATAACTTTTCTCACTGTCATACTGTAAAGGTCAAACCTTTAATAAGCTCACAATGCTTTCGCTGCGCAAACAATTAGCACATATCATGAACTAATTCATAATGAAAGCTTAATCAAGTTCAAAACTTGATCGTAGTAAGCTATGAACAATCTTAGATCTATGGTTCAATGGTGAACTTCCAGAATCGATATCAAATATCGCTTCCATTAAAGTTATAGGATAATTTTTCTTCAGTAAGAAAACAACGGAACCATTAAGTATCAAATACTCGTGAATGATTCTGTTATCCTATTGGACTTGCACGGAAGATGTATAAGGGTTGTTTCATCTTATTAATTACATAGTTCCATTTATAATTTATCATTCTCACATTTGACTTCAATAAGTCAAGTCTTTTCTACAATAGTTAACATCTGATGTTACACACCAAGTAATAAAACGATTTTATTACTTAGAATCGTAGGAAAGATATTCTATTAAATAGAATACAATATTCTATTAAACAGAATAAACGATAAACTTTTACTTATACCTCCGAGGTGTAAGTAATTTCCATTATATAACTATTATATAAAAGAAAGATTGAAATCTCAAACTTTTCAAGATTCAAATTTTCTACCTATACATATCATATATGCAACTGTAGAAAATAATGGAACATTAATTAAAGAGATGAATTAGTGTTACTGGAGTATAACCCCAAGAGTATTGAAACTAATTCGGTAACTTTCAATATCAGACGAATCAAATCATATAAGATTCGATTGCTCCCACTACTCAATTCCATCAAGATGGAATCGTGGAAGAACAATATTGAATATGAATCATATTCACTAAATAACCTTAGAACTAATTGCTTTAAATTCATACGTTTGATCGTATCAAAGATCTTTGAACAGTTCAAAGACATGTTATGAATTTTGAGGATAGAATTCTCTAAAACCTTTAGATTGAATATATTTGAACAAGTCAAAAATGTTCAATCTACGTTTCATCAGAACGGATTGAAAGTACTTGATACTTTCAAGACTTTCAATATGTGTTCCTTCAGAAACACGTAACTAAGTTATGACAATTCATCAACTAAGTTACGAAATAAAGAAAACTACCTTAAGCAATTATTATTTATAAAACTACATACATCCAATGTATCAGTTAAATAAATTTGGTGGTCCAATGACAATCATTGGTTAAACGAGATCTTAATCACTTTCCTGAATACAATATTCATTAAATGGATAAGGATGTGTGGTGTGATCTAGTATCAAACCATCCTTTACCATACGGAATAAGCATCCAATACTTAAGTGATTAAATTCATAAAGCACCGTTCTAAATTATTTACTTTACCGAATAATTTTTCTTAATGTTTATCTCTACGTCAATGACACTACTAGTTATTATAAAATATGTAACAATTGTTTATAAAGAACAAGTGACTATCCAATAGTCGCAAGTTCCGATATCAAATATCAAAACAATCGTTAACCAATATTTCAAATAACTAGACGGGAGATCTGGTATCCAATACCTATAGTTGTAGTATTGTGAAAATCGATATTTTCTATACACAAATATACGCATCTCCTTTCTTTAGCTTTACTATTTGCATTCAACTATTCACAACAATTGTAAATAACTGATTAGCAAATTGTGTCAGACACATTACCTCTAAAGGTAATTAAAGCTTAGAAACGTCATTACTAGATAAACAAATACCTAATAGGGCTTTCTAAATGCCAGTCAAGAATCTCGAGACATGAACTAATTCAAGTCAATTCTTACTGCATAAGAAACTATTGTCTCTAAAGTATTATATCCTAAAGGGATATCTATCTAGATTATCTATCATGACTTAGAAACTAAGTCATTAACCATCTTTATTTTTGAAGAAAATCGGAACAACAGTTCCCGATGGTTTAGACCAATCTAATAATATCCTAGTCTAGTAGTATCTAGAACCTATTCTAGAATAACTGCAACCAAGAGTCTAGTCAGATAACATATCAAAATATGTGTGCAGTAAATAAAAGTTTAATTCTATATAAACATAGAATAAGGAAACAAACAAGCGGCAATTTCCATAATAACATACACTGCCTAAGTTATGGAATATTTTAAACTTAGCAGTGCCTCCCACTATTTTTACGTAATGCCGTAATCCCCAACGGAAAGACGAGAATTCAATAATTAAATCGAATTCCATAATGGGAAGAGGACCCCATGAATATATTTCGACTCACAGCAGAGGCACGGTCTCGCCGACGTATATTCACAGGTAGACAACTAATTGTCAATCACTCACTAGTGACTCCAAGGTTCCGGTCCTGGCCGTTTCTCGTTGTCGCTGCGAAGGCAGGCCCACAAGGAGACGTACCAAGGTTAAACTTGTCAATGATAAACTCAAGTTACTTGCGTAACCCTGACAGCTAGGGCACGTTCAGGATTCCGCTTTCGCTTGAATTTATCTAGTATCTAATATACATTCGGCATAAATAAATTTCTATCAGCTACACTCACAGCAGAGGCACGGTCTCGGATGTAGTCAACGAAAAGATATTTATAAACCGTATTGACAAGACGGACCAAGAAACAAGTATTCCAAATACTAGTTACTTTAAAACCTTATTAAGCGGGGATATTCCATTAAGTGTCATACACCCTAAATCTAATCAAATTAGATTATAACATGCATGTATAAAGTCAAGAAAACATGATTAAACATTGAATAAAACAAGCTAATCATTTATGGAGGCCTAGAATCAGACTCGCTCTGATACCATTTTGTAGGGGTTTTAGGGGCATAATCCGGTAACGCAGCGGAAGCGGCGGAAGAAATCGATTTCGATTTCAAAACTTTTTTTCGGATTAATTAAATAAACATATTTATTTAATTATCCAATAATCAAATTATGAAATAAAATTTCAAATGAATCATATTCAAGTGAATTTACCAAATTACCCTTATATGGTATTTTGTCCATTTTAGTCCGAAATTGATCTAATCAATTTTGAATGATTCTAAATCATTTCTAAGATGAACTTAGCATGTTCAAAACATCAAAACACCAAAGCAACCAAAATCCCCAATTTTTGACCCTTGGCCGAATGCACCATTTGGTGCCCAATTGTGCACTTTGTCATTTCATGCTTCAAAACACATCAAGATGTAATCCAATCAACATGAAACTTATATGCATCATATACACATCCAAATGCACAACATATATGAAAACCCCAAATTTGGAATTGGTCATGAACCCTAATTTTTCAATTTCTTCAAATTGGACAAATTAGACCAAATTGGTTAAATCAATTACTTCAATCATGTTTCTTCCATCCAATCAAAGTCTCAACACAATGAAACAACTCAAGATCAAATCTAGGTCATCTAAGAGTGGGTCAACAACTCTAGATTAGCAACAAGGTTTCCAAAACCATAAAAGAATACTTATAACTACAATAGTCACAAGCTTTCTCCATTATACATGCTCAACACTTTCACCAAACTTTTATCCATCAAAAACACAAAGAATAAAGAAAGGAATAACTTAAGAACATCATATGTTATAGCCTAGATCATAAGGAACAATTTCTTATCTAATAGTAAGTTGGAAAACTTACTAAATCCAAGCTTTTCTTTAGTTTTTCCTTTTCTTCTTCACTTGCTTCCTTGGTTTTTCTTTAATGGAGTTATTTCAAAGTGAATTAGGTTATCAAATGAAAGTGAAATGAAAACTATAAATACTTGCTACACTTTTAGCCTTGGCCGAATTGGCCAAGCAAATGCAAGAATAATAATTTCAATTTCATTTGACATTTTATCTTATCAACTTAATAAATATCTAAAAACACTTTAAAGATATTAATACAAAGTCAACAAAGCAACCAAAAGAAATATAACTCTTATATTCTAAGGTCATGGCCGAAATTAATAGAAAAATAAAGGAAAAATATTTTCATTTTCAAACAATTTTGAACAAATATCTTAAGAAGTCAAAATCAATTTGACAACCTTTTCCTTTAATGTATAAGTCAACAATTGCAACTTATAATCATTTCCTAACTTTATCATTTGGTGATATATTTATATTTTAATTATATTAATCATTTAACAATTAAATAATTAATTAATTAATTAAATACAAATATATCAAATATATGTATTATATTTACTTTAAATATCTCAAATACATATATTGATGATATATGTCAAATACCTTTATTTGACTATTTATTAATGTGTATTTAATAATATCATATATTAAATACAAATACACATTAATTAGGAAATGACGGTTCGGCCCGTTCGCATGTATTTTTCGTTTAACGATTAAACGATTTATAAATAATCATCATTATTCATAAATGTTGCTCTAGTGCTCTACGAGTATGTTTCATTATTGAGACTCTCTAGATTCAGGTATATCCGTCACGAAATCCAATTTCGTGTCCATAATCTATCCACCCGTAGATTATGACGATCACGGATAAACTAGCTGAATCATACAGGTCGAGGTCATTGCATACGTATAATCCCTCCGTCACAGGTATCCAGATAATCCCAGAGATATAGATGTAAACGTCAAATCTCTATAGGTATTATCTCGTCGACGTATCTATTAGCAATCTCTAAATAACACTCGGAACTTACTTCCGAGTATACTGTGGCCACAGATTTAACAGACTGCTAATAATATATGGACTACCTATGCTCTGTACACAGAACTGACGGATCCTATCTTGACACACACAGGATATCCTGAGGATCGATCCACACCCAACGAACAGGCGGAGGTCTGATCTAAATAGATCGGTGACGTGACTGCCATCTAAGTGTGGAGGATGTCTCATACATCCACAGTGGTGTCTCAAGTCGAAGGACCACTATGCTACTCAACCCGAGAAGATTCTTATTGACGTTGGCGTACCATCCATTAAGAATCTTCGGTGAGCCGTTCAGTGTTTATCCACTATAAACACCTACACGTCTATACGAGTCTCCATAGACTCATGGTTCATTGGGATAAACCATCGGACCAAGTCTCGATATAACATGTACTGGTCTCAACGGATTTGACTAACCGACCCGTGTTAGCAAATCTTGACCAGGAACTATGTTTGATAATATACATATAGCAGTGACACTTCCCAATGTCAATTACAAACTAACTTTGTAACTGTGTACTGCATTATATATTATCGGGCCTTTGTCTAATATATACATATCACTAAACCACATTTAGTTTCAATCTAATCGTAATCAGATCGAATACGTATATAAGAACAAGAGGTGCAACCATAATAAGTAATATTATGGAATAAGGGGATGTTCGTATTCATGAATCAGACATAAATACGGCCCGGATTGGCGCTCTGAGCACCAACCCCAACAATTTCTCCCACTTGCTCTAGTGCCAATCCACGGTATCATATACACGTCTCAATGTGCATCGTATGCACATGGCCCTCAAAAGCTCACCCAGTACTTAAGAGGTAGAAACAAGTCCGCTATGAATATCGAGTTTGTCAAACAACTCAAACTCTATCGTTTCCCATAGTCAGCATCATTCATATTTTGTAGAATCTAATTATACATTAATATGAAATGGATGCTACATCAGTATTATGCTACACTACTAAGTTGTCCAAGTATTTAGGGATCAAATCCAAAATACTATGAAGACAACCGCAAGCACAACACCAATTCAAAACTTCTATTTAAAAGGTCACTATGCAACTTCATAAGTCAATACTTTATAAGTTGCATTTAATTCCACTATAAAAGTAGAATCCTTCGTGACACTCCCACTCCCACTGCATCTTTGTGACTCTTTATGACGTAGACTGTCTAACGTCATAATTAGTCTCAAAACTAATATGACCCTAATGGTTGCAGACTATATTCTCCATGAATTAGAAACTCGTTCTTAATATCTCAAAGATCACAAAGAACGTGTTTCAAGATCCATCAATGGTCTATAGATGTCAAAATAACTCGTAACAATTACGATTAAATCGACATCGATAATCGCATATAATAAAGTATTCACTATGTCATCATCAAATGATACATAATATTGTTTAGACATTCTAATCAATATCTCTTTCGAAAAAGGAATCATCATTTACGAAAGATGAATACTATGTATAAGACATACAATAACTGTCGAACAGTTATACTAACTGTCATACAGATAGCCTTGTTATGTCTTTCATTAGATCATATCTAATGTACGACTAATAGGAGTATCTCACAAGTCTCTTGTTTTATATCTTATATAAAACTTTATATCAAATATAACAGAGACTACTCCCACTGCTTTCACGGAGTAAAGAAGACTTAGGTAAATCTTTTACCTCACAAACATCTCATTATTACTATAATAATGACAATGTCGTTAAGATATATAACACTAGAAAGTAATATGTACGCTCCCACTAACCCTTCTAATCACATATGTATTCTATATACTTTGACAATATCAGACAATCTGACGATATCAAAAATAGAGAACACATATTTCTGGAAGACTTATCCGAGTCTACAATAGGCTCTATAAGCTAGCACACTAAACTGCGATCTCAGCAGAACACAACTCTAGGGCCATTTCAGAATGAACTCTTCAAATAAGGAAATCACAACTGATCTCTTATCTGAATAAGTCATCCAAAAACGCCACTTTGCATTCTTTAGCTAAAATATACAGTTTATTATCAACATTAACCAATATATCTTTAATTGTTCAATTAGTGTGACTAGAGATAAGTTTTCTCAGAATCTACAATAGATTGCTGAGTATAACTTTTCTCACTGTCATACTGTAAAGGTCAAACCTTTAATAAGCTCACAATGCTTTCGCTGCGCAAACAATTAGCACATATCATGAACTAATTCATAATGAAAGCTTAATCAAGTTCAAAACTTGATCGTAGTAAGCTATGAACAATCTTAGATCTATGGTTCAATGGTGAACTTCCAGAATCGATATCAAATATCGCTTCCATTATAAGTTATAGGATAATTTTTCTTCAGTAAGAAAACAACGGAACCATTAAGTATCAAATACTCGTGAATGATTCTGTTATCCTATTGGACTTGTACGGAAGATGTATAAGGGTTGTTTCATCTTATTAATTACGTAGTTCCATTTATAATTTATCATTCTCACATTTGACTTCAATAAGTCAAGTCTTTTCTACAATAGTTAACATCTGATGTTACACACCAAGTAATAAAACGATTTTATTACTTAGAATCGTAGGAAAGATATTCTATTAAATAGAATACAATATTCTATTAAACAGAATAAACGATAAACTTTTACTTATACCTCCGAGGTGTAAGTAATTTCCATTATATAACTATTATATAAAAGAAAGATTGAAATCTCAAACTTTTCAAGATTCAAATTTTCTACCTATACATATCATATATGCAACTGTAGAAAATAATGGAACATTAATTAAAGAGATGAATTAGTGTTACTGACTGGAGTATAACCCCAAGAGTATTGAAACTAATTCGGTAACTTCAATCAATCAAACGAATCAAATCATATAAGATTCGATTGCTCCCACTACTCAATTCCATCAAGATGGAATCGTGGAAGAATAATATTGAATATGAATCATATTCACTAAATAACCTTAGAACTAATTGCTTTAAATTCATACGTTTGATCGTATCAAAGATCTTTGAACAGTTCAAAGACATGTTATGAATTTTGAGGATAGAATTCTCTAAAACTTTAGATTGAATATATTTGAACAAGTCAAAAATGTTCAATCTACGTTTCATCAGAACGGATTGAAAGTACTTGATACTTTCAAGACTTTCAATATGTGTTCCTTCAGAAACACATAACTAAGTTATGACAATTCATCAACTAAGTTACGAAATAAAGAAAACTACCTTAAGCAATTATTATTTATTAAACTACATACATCCAATGTATCAGTTAAATAAATCTGGTGGTCCAATGACAATCATTGGTTAAACGAGATCTTAATCACTTTCCTGAATACAATATTCATTAAATGGATAAGGATGTGTGGTGTGATCTAGTATCAAACCATCCTTTACCATACGAAATAAGCATCCAATGCTTAAGTGATTAAATTCATAAAGCACCGTTCTAAATATTTTTACTTTACCGAATAATTTTTCTTATGTTTATCTCTACGTCAATGACACTACTAGTTATTATAAAATATGTAACAATTGTTTATAAAGAACAAGTGACTATCCAATAGTCGCAAGTTCCGATATCAAATATCAAAACAATCGTTAACCAATATTTCAAATAACTAGACGGGAGATCTGGTATCCAATACCTATAGTTGTAGTATTGTGAAAAAATATTTTCTATACACAAATATACGCATCTCCTTTCTTTAGCTTTACTATTTGCATTCAACTATTCACAACAATTGTAAATAACTGATTAGCAAATTGTGTCAGACACATTACCTCTAAAGGTAATTAAAGCTTAGAAACGTCATTACTAGATAAACAAATACCTAATAGGGCTTTCTAAATGCCAGTCAAGAATCTCGAGACATGAACTAATTCAAGTCAATTCTTACTGCATAAGAAACTATTGTCTCTAAAGTATTATATCCTAAAGGGATATCTATCTAGATTATCTATCATGACTTAGAAACTAAGTCATTAACCATCTTTATTTTTGAAGAAAATCGGAACAACAGTTCCCGATGGTTTAGACCAATCTAATAATATCCTAGTCTAGTAGTATCTAGAACCTATTCTAGAATAACTGCAACCAAGAGTCAAGTCAGATAACATATCAAAATATGTGTGCAGTAAATAAAAGTTTAATTCTATAAAACAATAGAATAAGGAAACAAACAAGCGGCAATTTCCATAATAACATACACTGCCTAAGTTATGGAATATTTTAAACTTAGCAGTGCCTCCCATTATTTTACGTAATGCCGTAATCCCCAACGGAAAGACGAGAATTCAATAATTAAATCGAATTCCATAATGGGAAGAGGACCCCATGAATATATTTCGACTCACAGCAGAGGCACGGTCTCGCCGACGTATATTCACAGGTAGACAACTAATTGTCAATCACTCACTAGTGACTCCAAGGTTCCGGTCCTGGCCGTTTCTCGTTGTCGCTGCGAAGGCAGGCCCACAAGGAGACGTACCAAGGTTAAACTTGTCAATGATAAACTCAAGTTACTTGCGTAACCCTGACAGCTAGGGCACGTTCAGGATTCCGCTTTCGCTTGAATTTATCTAGTATCTAATATACATTCGGCATAAATAAATTTCTATCAGCTACATCCCTCACAGCAGAGGCACGGTCTCGGATGTAGTCAACGAAAAGATATTTATAAACCGTATTGACAAGACGGACCAAGAAACAAGTATTCCAAATACTAGTTACTTTAAAACCTTATTAAGCGGGGATATTCCATTAAGTGTCATACACCCTAAATCTAATCAAATTAGATTATAACATGCATGTATAAAGTCAAGAAAACATGATTAAACATTGAATAAAATAAGCTAATCATTTATGGAGGCCTAGAATCAGACTCGCTCTGATACCATTTTGTAGGGGTTTTAGGGGCATAATCCGGTAACGCAGCGGAAGCGGCGGAAATCGTATCTTCCGATTTCAAAACTTTTTCTCGGATTAATTAAATAAACATATTTATTTAATTTCCCATAATCAAATTATGAAATAAAATTCAAATGAATCATATTCAAGTGAATTTACCAAATTACCCTTATATGGTATTTTGTCCATTTTAGTCCGAAATTGATCTAATCAATTTTGAATGATTCTAAATCATTTCTAAGATGAACTTAGCATGTTCAAAACATCAAAACACCAAAGCAACCAAAATCCCCAATTTTTGACCCTAATGCCGAATGCACCATTTGGTGCCAAATTGACCATTTGGTCATTTCATGCTTCAAAACACATCAAGATGTAATCCAATCAACATGAAACTTTATATGCATCATATACACATCCAAATGCACAACATATATGAAAACCCCCAAATTTGGAATTGGTCATGAACCCTAATTTTTCAATTTCTCAAATTGGACAAATTAGACCAAATTGGTTAAATCAACTACTTCAATCATGTTTCTTCCATCCAATCAAAGTCTCAACACAATGAAACAACTCAAGATCAAATCTAGGTCATCTAAGAGTGGGTCAACAACTCTAGATTAGCAACAAGGTTTCCAAAACCATAAAAGAATACTTATAACTACAATAGTCACAAGCTTTCTCCATTATACATGCTCAACACTTTCACCAAACTTTTATCCATCAAAAACACAAAGAATAAAGAAAGGAATAACTTAAGAACATCATATGTTATAGCCTAGATCATAAGGACAATTTCTTATCTAATAGTAAGTTGGAAAAACTTACTAAATCCAAAAGCTTTCCTTTAGTTTTTCCTTTTCTTCTTCACTTGCTTCCTTGGTTTTTCTTTAATGGAGTTTATGTCAAAGTGAATTAGGTTTCAAATGAAAGTGAAATGAAAACTATAAATACTTGCTACAATTTTAGCCTTGGCCGAAATTGCCAAGCCAAATACAAGAATTATAATTTCAATTTCATTTGACATTTTATCTTATCAACTTTATAAATATCTAAAAACACTTTAAGATATTTAATTAAGTCAACAAAAGCAACCAAAAGAAATATAACTCTTATATTCTAAGGTCATGGCCGAAATTAATAGAAAAATAAAGGAAAAAGATATTTTCATTTTCAAACAATTTTGAACAAATATCTTAAGAAGTCAAAATCAATTTGACAACCTTTTCCTTTAATGTATAAGTCAACAATTGCAACTTATAATCATTTCCTAACTTTATCATTTGGTGATATATTTATATTTTAATTATATTAATCATTTAACAATTAAATAATTAATTAATTAATAAATACAAATATATCAAATATATGTATTATATTTACTTTAAATATCTCAAATACATATATTGATATATGTCAAATACCTTTATTTGACTATTTATTAATGTGTATTTAATAATATCATATTTAAATACAAATACACATTAATTAGGAAATGACGGTTCGGCCCGTTCGCATGTATTTTTCGTTTAACGATTAAACGATTTATAAATAATCATCATTATTCATTCATAATGTTGCTCTAGTGCTCTACGAGTATGTTTCATTATTGAGACTCTCTAGATTCAGGTATATCCGTCACGAAATCCAATTTCATGTCCATAATCTATCCACCCGTAGATTATGACGATCACGGATAAACTAGCTGAATCATACAGGTCGAGGTCATTGCATACGTATAATCCCTCCGTCACAGGTATCCAGATAATCCCAGAGATATAGATGTGAACGTCAAATCTCTATAGGTATTATCTCGTCGACGTATCTATTAGCAATCTCTAAATAACACTCGGAACTTACTTCCGATGTATACTGTGGCCACAGATTTAACAGACTGCTAATAAATATGGACTACCTATGCTCTGTACACAGAACTGACGGATCCTATCTTGACACACACAGGATATCCTGAGGATCGATCCACACCCAACGAACAGGCGGAGGTCTGATCTAAATAGATCGGTGACGTGACTGCCATCTAAGTGTGGAGGATGTCTCATACATCCACAGTGGTGTCTCAAGTCGAAGGACCACTATGCTACTCAACCCGAGAAGATTCTTATTGACGTTGGCGTACCATCCATTAAGAATCTTCGGTGAGCCGTTCAGTGTTTATCCACTATAACACCTACACGTCTATACGAGTCTCCATAGACTCATGGTTCATTGGGATAAACCATCGGACCAAGTCTCGATATACGACATGTACTGGTCTCAACGGATTTGACTAACCGACCCGTGTTAGCAAATCTTGACCAGGAACTATGTTTGATAATATACATATAGCAGTGACACTTCCCAATGTCAATTACAAACTAACTTTGTAACTGTGTACTGCATTATATATTATCGGGCCTTTGTAAATATATACATATCACTAAACCACATTTAGTTTCAATCTAATCGTAATCAGATCGAATACGTATATAAGAACAAGAGGTGCAACCATAAATAAGTAATATTATGGAATAAGGGGATGTTCGTATTCATGAATCAGACATAAATACGGCCCGGATTGGCGCTCTGAGCACCAACCCCAACAATGTGGGACACCAGTTCTAATTTTGCACATATCCTTCACAGTATGGCACTAGAAACCACAAGGTCTACTACCTCTATCCTCTCTAGACCTCTCACAGTATGCATGCTCTCTCTAGGCTTATCCTCTATTTCCCTTTACTGTCTGCAGTCTTTTAAGCTTAAGAAATTTCTTAAACCTCTTGCAAATATAGCCAATCATGATCCGTGAGGGTATTATCATCATCACTAGACGGATCATGAGCACTTCCTTCGCTATCTTCATCGCTATAGTATTTGGCTTTTTATAACCAGGAAGTTTTCTTCTCATAACCTTGCAGTTTTCCTATGAGGTCATCTAATTTAAGTTGATCGCGGTCATTACTTCCTCGATGGCGATTTTGGGTAGGAACTTATCAGGCAGGGATTAAGGATCTTCCTGTTGGGAAAATCTACGGTCCTGAGGTTGAATAAAGCGATGAAACATACATTGGAATAAACGAAGAAGTTGCGGAATCTTACATCGACGGTTAGAGGCGATGCGTCGAAGAACAAAAACTTTTTTAAGCCCTTTGAGAAGCTCTCGGCAGTGGGGTTTTTTGTCCTCCTCAAATTCGGCCATCTCCAAGCTCCAAGCTCCAAGATTTCGAATGGTGATTCCTTGCTCACAAGTGGGGTTTTCTATCACCTTAGGATGACTCCATTGTGTGCTAGCACTCTTGATTTTGCAACAAAATCATCACTTGCTTCTCCTTCATGTCTCGGCAGTGAGCAAAAACAGAAGAGGAAAAACAGGTCCAAGACCGTGAGAGAGAAGAGGGAAATTTTGGCTCCAAACCGTGTAAGGGAGAGAGAATAGAAGTTGTAAAAGTGTTGTGTGTTTTGTATATCAAATACCAAAAATAAAAGTCAAATACCATTTAATAAAATAATGGTATATGTCTTTCAATCACACTTGAGTGTCCAACACTCATCCATCATTTCTTATCAACTTTCATCACTATTCACTCAATCAAGTGACAAATAATTTGACGCTTGATGTGACTTACGGGCAGTACTCGAATTCGAAATGCGAGTGTGCTCGCAAACACTCCCGGGCTCGGGTTCGCTAATTCTAAATTAACAAATTTTCTGTTGCGACGTAATTAAATAATTATGACTTGCAAAATCCCTATTCACGTCGCTAACGAATTAATTCTAAATTAACTCGTTCACCCGAATTAAAATCTAATTTCAATTTCGCGTCGAAATCCAATTTCATATAATATATCGTATATATTATTTATCGAGTAACTCCAAATTAATCGTTTCTCTCTCTTTAATTATATTTTATCCCAGATAAATATATCCGTAATTAATCCCAGATTAATTTTCTCTCTCTTCTAATTAATCCCAGATTAATAAAGTGTGAGTCATACGTCATCGGTGAATCTTCGGGAAGCGACCCATGAGATCCTAGTACTACGTTTATACCAATTTACAAGACATGGTTGGCTTCTAGCAAAGCGCCATGCCTAATCAATTCTCCAGAAATATCCTTATAGGAATATGTGTTCTATATCAGGCGTAGTATACGTAGTATTGCATATTTCGATCCAGCATCGGATGTCACGTGCAAGGCCTGGGGCTGGAAATGTGTCTGCCCCGTACGAAGCACATATCGGATCTCTGGTAACTAGTCTCTATATCGGATAATCATGACCTAGTCATATTATCCCGATGATTGCAGTACATAAGAGAACCAGTTCCCTATCCTGCGTGATCATCATCTCCACTATGAATGGAGTGATACTTCCGTCTCGACATCACACCCAATACACTACGATTCTCAATATACCCAGAAGAGGCGTACACATAACCTGTTAAAGCCCTGGATGACCAAAACCAAGTACATTGATTGTCGCAAGTATTAGCGGTGCAAGTCTCAGGTTAAGACCAAATACACCTACCCTGATTCGGACTTCCATAGACACATAGTCATACTACCAATGGAATTCCGAGGGGTCTATCCAGAGCGAAGCAATTTTCCGTACCATCGGTAAAACACAACCTCCTATTACACTTGCATGAGTATCCTATACCCAAATATGTGAGAACTATGCCGTTATGCCCTCACAACGCGCACAAGTGTAATACTAGTCTTTTACGCATTATCGATGTCCAATCTCGATAATACTATGACTAGGGATATTTAATGATTAAACCTTCGTGGATTGATACTGTCTCATATCATCTCAATCCGGAACTAATCATATGGACCTTTCATCATTTATACATCTTGTTAATCTAATTACAAATGATGAAAGAGCAATTTCCTTTGTCATATAGTTAATTTGTACAACAACACCATGATCTGTACAAATAGTGACGCTATGGGTCATAACTGTCCAACACTTCCTAACTATCCTACTAGTAGGGATAGTCTCACATAGGTTAAAGTTTGAGTTAACGACATCGTTAATCTCAGCGTAGAACTCATCAAATGTCTCATCATTTTTCATTTGGGCGACCTCAAACCTAGTAGCAAGATCCTGAAGTCTATTATTTTTAACAGATAATGTGCCCTCATGCACAGTCTGCAGGATGTCCCAAGCATCCTTGGCTATCCCACACATTGAAATTCTCATAAACTCAGCAAATCATACAACACCATGTACGTCATTAACTGTCTTGCTGTTCCTATTGCTAGCATCAAATTCTTCATTGGTCCAGGTCAATTTTGTTGGATAATATGACCCATAGCGTCACTATTTGTACAGATCATAGTGTTGTTGTACAAATTAACTATGTGACAAAGAAATTGCACTCTCATCATTTGTGATTAGATCACCATAGATGTATAAATGAAGAGAGGTCCATATGATTAGTTCCTGGATTGAGAATGATATGAGACAGTATCAGTCCGCGAAGGATTGATCATTGAATATCCCTAGTCGTAGTATTATCGAGACTGGACATCGATAATGCGGAATAGGCTAGTATTGCACTTGTGCGCGTTGTGAGGGCACAACGACATAATTCTCATATATTTAAGTATAGGATACTTATGCAAGTGCGATAGGAGGTTGTGTTTCACCGATGGTACGGGAAACAGCTTCGCTCTGGATAGACCTCTCGGAATCCCATTGGTATTATGACTATGTGTCTATGGGAGTCCGACATCAGGGTAGGTGTATTTGGTCTTAACCTGAGACTTGCACCGCTAATGCTTACAACAATCAATATACGTTGATTGAGGTCGTCAGGGACTTTAACCGGTTCTGGTACGCCGATTTTAGGTATATTGAGAATCGTAGAGTATTGGGTGTGATGTCAAGACGGAAGTATCACTCCAGTTATAGTGGAGATGATGTCACGCAGGATAAGGTATTAGTACTCTTAAGTGCTGGCCGGCCATCGGGATATTATGACAA
>SKCR01036595.1:0-52946 GCA_019454045.1 Zanthoxylum bungeanum
ATCGATCCCACGAGGACGTAATACCTAATCTATTAATTTAATGAGGTCAAATGATTACTAGTATCTGACAATTTGATTGATTGATTTGAAATGATGATGATTCTAAAAAAACAAGTGAATAAAATTACGCAAAAATAGGTTGAGGAAAATTCAAATTTATAAAACTATCCAGGGTTGTGATTTTTCCAATATTTAATTAAAAATGAAGTGGTTATTTTAGGTTTATGTAATATATTGGTTTACTAACCTGGAACACAAAATTATGCAAAAGCCTCCGTCGATGGTCAGATGCAAATACCAGTATAACCTTATTGAACCATATGTCTATGTCAACCAAATTACCTGGATTCATTAAGATTAAGTTCCAATTGTGGTTACCCCCGCCCGACAGGTATATGTCTATCCTGTAAGGAAATCTATTAAAGGGTTATATATCCTCAATGAAGATCATTGGGTACTAAGTCTAAGGCTGAAACCTAAAATTCATTTGTCAAGTTATTTTAGATTTACCAGATCAATCTTATTAATGGCTAGTTAACAAGACGCATTAAGCTTAAGACTTAATAAGTAAACTTTTAAATTACCCAAACTATAAAATAACCCCTTATAAACCGGTGATATTAGAATTCATCACAACCCTAGATAACTAACTTAGTTACGACGCATAACTAGGGCTAGTAAAAACTTAAAAGTAAAAGACATAAAATAAAATGATGAAAAGTAAATGAAGAAAATACAATAAAAGAAAATGTTAGGGCTAGATGATCTACTTTTATCACTACTATTTTAGATATCTTCCTTAATATAATATATTAACTTGTGTGATATTACCAACCAGCCATATAGGCGGTAACCTGATTAAGTCAAATTAAGTCCATAAACCAGCCATATAGGCGGAAATTACCAACCAACCAACCAGGCGGTATCCATGCTTAGTCAGATTAAAACCAGTTTATAATTGATTACCAACCGACCAATATAGCGGTATCCTTGTTAAGTCAAATTTTAAGTAGTGAATATATTATAATTAAGGGAGATTAATTTAAATAGTAGTAATAAAAGTTTTACCTTTCACCTTAGCAGAGGGAAGTTACCTTCTCATGTTGAATAGTAAAAACTGAAAAAGTAAAGAAAGTAAATTATTATTACAGAACGTAATTAAAATTAATTACAAAACTGAAATTTAAAGAAACTAGATATAAAACTCCCGATTTACATCAGAGAATTCAGAGGAATGTACATCTGAAATCATAACTATATAGTACCCTTATTATGACTTAGAGTCAGTTTTGTCGGTTTGGAAACTTGCAATGGTGAACTCAGTCACTTCAAGTTCTCATTCTCCATGTTTAAGAAAGCATCCTTAATTCGTATAAGATACTTAAGGATGTTCTTAACATCAATCCAGTGACTATCACTTGGATTTGCCTGATTGTGACTCATTATGCCCAAAGCATATGAGACACCAGGTCACATACATATCTTTCAATGTACGAGTTCTCGGAGAGTGCCAACATTTTTTAGATCTATCCCAGTGGATCATTATTCCTAGAATAAATGTTGCTTCTCCCAAGTATTCTACGGAGAATTTTCATGAAAGCCACACTTTCACCGATTATATTATGGGAATGTCATTTCCAAGAAATGATATATCATCATTATATAGGACAATCATTGTCAGTGCACTCCCACTAACCTCCTTATATACACAAGAATCATATTCGTTTTGAATTAAATCATATACCATTATGATCTTATCAAAACGTTAGTTCCAAGAACGTAATGCTTGCTTCAATCCATAAATGGATCGAATTAACTTGCAAACTTGTTTGCTTGTTTTTGGTAAGACAAAACCGTTAGGATGTTTATAAACATCCTCCAAAAGGTTTCCGTTGAAGGAAAGCGGTTTTGATGTTCAGCTGCCATATTTCATAAATGAAACATGCAGCATTAGCAAGCATTATCCAAATGGATTTAATCATGGCAACAAATAAAAGGTTTCGTCGCAGTCGACACTCTGTCGTTGACGATACCCTTTCCTTACAAGCCTAGCTGTGTACATTTGTATATTGCCATCCATGTATGTCTTCCTTGAAGACTCATATAGTACCAATAGGCACAATGCCTTATGGTACATCAACTAGTGTCCAAACTTAGTTGGTGAGGCATTATTATTTAATTAAATTGGATTTAATTACGTTGCAACATAAAATTCATTTAATCGAATTAAACGAACCCGAGCCCATAATGTGTTGTGTAAGCCAACTTGAATTTTGAATTCAAAGTGGTGGGACCCACTAACTTACATCAACTTGTCAAAAGTGTGATGGAAGTAGTTGGTTGCATTTATTGCAACTTTTAACACAACTAAAATGTGTTGAGCAAGTTTTGTGACACTTGCCTTTTTATTTTGAAACAAGTCAACACAAAATAACTTCATCTCTCTTCTTCTCCTCTTAGCCGAACATAGCACTTTCTCTCCATTGATTTTTGCTTCAAAAATCTTCAAAGCTAGCACTTAAAGGAGTCTTGTGAGGTGATAAGGAAACTCACCCTTGAGTTTTGAATTCATTTCAATGCTTGGAGCTTCCATCTTCAAAGAAAAGTTTTGAACTTCTCATCCAAATCAATGTAAGTATTTCGCAACTTATTTTTGATTTTATTCACACTAGAATCATGTTTAGGATCATTGGCATGTCTAGGACACTAACAATGGTATCATGAGCCACCTAAACTTGATTTAAAATTTAGGGTTTATATACTTTAATTTGGGGATTTTGCTTGGAGTATGAATTTTCCTAAATTGATTGTTTGGTTATGCTTAGATTATGATAACTTAGAGTTATGCATGATTGGATTTGAGAAAATTGATTAGATTAATTTTTCCCCAAAATCCCAAGCATGGCTGAATGGTACCCTAGGTCCTCTCATGGTGATTTTTTGAATTTAGACTATTGGATGAGTTTAAAGCATGAAATGAATGTTAATTGTTGGTTTAACTGGATTGAAATCAAAATTGAATGTTGTTTCATGTGATTGCCGTGGGATGAAGCATGTTGGAATAAGTTGATTTTGCTTCAATTTGTGTTGGACATGAATTGAAATAGTTAGCATGATTAATTGGATTAATTAGTGTTTTGGAAACATTAGATTAATTAATTAATTGTATTAATTACACTTTAATTAAATTAATGTGATATTTGGAATATTATGTTAATATAAATTAGTCTTTAAAATTGGATTGGGCTAATTTGTTATATTTGGGCTAATGGGCTTGGTTGAGCCAAGTTTGGTTTTGGACAATTGGGTTGGATCCAATTGGGCCTAAAACCATTTCCATAAAGTCCAAATATGACTTTTGGGCCTTTAAAAATTTAATTAGGCCTAATGGGCCTAAATCGATTTTTGGCATAGGGTGATTCCTAATTGGGCCTTGGAATTTTGGGTTGATCCATTATGGCCAAAGTCCATGCCTAAAGAATTAATTGAAAGCACATTGGACTTTAATTGAATAAGTATTGGATGCTTATTGGGCATTTGAGACCCATTTAGATTGGATTTGGAATCCAAGTCTAAAAGGCACTATAATAAGTGTAATTATTTAATTTGGAATTAAATATGAATTAGTATTGGATACAATTTAAGATGGATTTAAAATTATAGTTCGATATAATTCAAGAATACGTACTTTGAGTATTTATTCTTAAACGAGTTGGACTCGCGCAAATCAAATCGTTGTATGAACATTGGATGGTCATTAATTAAAGATTAATTAATTGGATTAGATTGATTAATAGCATGCTTTGTGTGAATACTTGGATGTATTTGTATGAATAATGTATATCGGATAGATATTAGAAGGGTGGGGGCAATTTTGGAAATTGTTGTAAATTTAGAATTTATTTAAATTGGACCAGTATGTCCAGCCTTTCACCTCCTTATCTCATTGTATTTCTCTTCTCACCAATTCCCCTCAATGTAAATGAGGTTTCTTAATGTATTATCTAATTGGGTAGAAGTATGTAAAGTGCTAGCGGGAGAGAGGAAAAAGAGAGATTTGTTTTAGGAACAAATTTGTTATATATCCATCCGCATATCATTATTAATTTATTCGCGCCTTATTATACTTTTAGAATGCATGTTTAAGGGTGTATGATGAGACCTAATCAAAGATAATAAATTGGTTGCCAATTTACATGAAAAACCCTCACTACAATATTAAGCGTTTTCCTTCCATTGAGTGGTTCTTTCTCAAGATCCAAGATTGACTTTGATTTGTTGACCAAAGTCAAGATCATTGTCCATCGCGGATGTGTTTGAACTATGAAGGCTTTGTTATATATCGCATGTCTTGGGCAGTTGTGACTTATTGGACAAAATCAAGGTCACTTCTGTACATCGACGTGGATTACGAAGCTTTCCCACTGTCAATGGGCCGCGCTTAACTGGAATCATTAAGCTTGTTGAGCCAAAGCCAATGTTTAGTTGATTCAGAGGAAAAGGTTAGGAAATATATATTGGATATATATCTCAGACTTGGAGGTCCACCTACCGGATCTAGGAATTAGATGAGATCCAATTGATCTTAGAGATCTACCTAGTTAAGTTTCATACAGCTTGTTGGCCAAAGTCAAGGTTGTGTGTTATTTAACGGGATCCTAGCCCACTAGGAAACTGGGTTTCCCGAGTACTCAACAGAGGGTTAGAGGTTCACCGAAAAATAGTGGGAGGTCAGTATTAAATTTGTAATTTCGTTTAATACTTGCTAAATGCGCGCTTTATTTTTCGTTGTTATATATTTATATTAGTTGGACTAATATTTTATTATATTCTTTGAACAATTGGATTGTACCATAACTACTCCACTTGTAGTTGGTTATATAGTTAGACTATAGTAACCATTACACTTTCAGTGTACCCGATATCATTGATTGGATAGTTGGCTATTGCAATCAAGATGGCTGGAAAGATTAGCGTTAGGGACATCGTCATGGGCGATAATGTCTTTAACGGCTCCAATTTTCCAAATTAGGAGATGAATCTCAAGATTGTCCTGGGAGCCGAGAAGTTGCTCTATGTTATAGACAGACCTCTCGAGCCTGAGCCCGGACATGAGTGGGTGGTTGATCATGAGCTTTGGAAGACTCATAGTGATGACAACTCAACTGCTCAATCAGTCATGCTTGCCGCTATGACTCCTCAATTTCGTCGTCAAAACAAGGGATTGGATCCCTACAACATGTTGTTGAAATTGAAGGACCTTCATAGATCTAATCTTAGATCTCAGAAGTATGAATTGTAAAAGAAGCTTTTTTTCTCATTTATGTCAGAGGGTACATCTGTCGAGCACTATGTGTCGCAGATGATTGCTAACATCGAACAGCTAGGTCAACTGGGCATAACCTTTGAGGTTAAGACTTCCATAGATTTGATCTTACAGTCTCTGCCCGACTGCTGGGGCGGGTTCATCATGAACTACAACATGATGAACTAAGAGAAGACTCTTGGAGAGTTGATGGCGATGCTGAAAGAGGCAGAGCCAGAGCTTCTGAAGGGCAAGAAGTGCGAGGCGCAGAAAGGGCAAGGAAAAATCATCAAAGTCTTCTGGGAAGACTAAGGACATATCCCAGGACGTCTACCTACACTGTGGCAAACGGGGTCACTGAAATCGTGTTTACCGTAAGTACCAGGCAGACTTGAAGGAAGCAAGGGCGGGCAAGGCTCCGGCCTCATGTATGTTTGTTATTGAAATAAACATGTCCACTACTGGTTTTAAAAATTGGATTTTTGTTTCTGGATGTGGTACTCATATATGTACTGATGTGCATGATCTGTAGATTAACAGGAGACTGGCTTTAGGAAAGATTGACCTCTGAGTCGGAAATGGGACTAGAGTCGCCGTTTTGGCCGTTGGCACCTATATTTTGAATCTGCCATCGGGGCATGTACTTAATTTAAGAGACTGTTATTATGTACCTAGTTTGACTAGAAACATTATCTCTGTATCTTGTTTGACCCGATGCGGGTAGACCTTTGTATTCCGGAACACTGGGTGTTTTGTTTATAAAGATGATATTTTGATATGTACAGCAGATGTTAATAATGGTATTTATATTTTGAATATAAATGAATCTCAAACATATAATATGACAAACAAAAGGCTCAAATTGAGTAAAACAGATGAAACTTATCTATGACATTGTCGTCTGGGACATATTAAGAAGACTCGTATGGTCCTAATTCATATGACGTCTGCGAATCTTATTTGTTAGGCAAAATGCCTAAAACACCTTTTAGCGGTAAATTTGTACTTTCCACCGAACTGTTAGCCCTCGTTCATAGTGACGTATGTGGGCCCATGTCGAGCCAGGCTAGAGGTGGATACGAATACTTCGTAACCTTTATGGATGATGCATCGCGTTATGGTTTTGTGTATCTTATGAGACACAAGTCGGAAACTTTTGAGAAATTCAAAGAGTTTCGACACGAAGTAGAAAAATAGACCGGTAAAAGTATTAAAACATTACAGTCAAACCGTGGTGGAGAATACTTGAGCAATGAGTTTCTCGATTACTTGAAAGAATATGGTATTCTTTCACAGTGGACTCCTCCCGTAACACCTCAATTAAACGGTGTGTCCGAACGGAGAAACCAAACTTTATTGGACATGGTAAGGTCAATGATGAGTCGCACTGAGCTACCAATACACATTAAACTGTGCAATACTTATTTTGAATAAGGTTCCGTCAAAGTCTGTTGGACAGATCCATATGAAATATGGATAGGAAAGAAATCGGGTTTCACGTTCCTAAAGATTTGGGGATGGTGGGCATACGTTAAATGTTTGGATGGTACCAAACTAGAACCCAAATCGGATAAGTGCCTATTTGTAGGTTATCCTAGGGAAACCAAATGATGTTAGTTTTATCACCCACAAGTGAACAAAACATTTGTTACTCTCCATGTGGTATTCCTCGAAAAGGAATTCCTAAATACGGTGGTAAGTAGGAGGAAAGTAGAACTCGATGAAAATAGGAGTGAAACTGTTCATGGCACCGAACCCATTTCGGACACCAACAGTCCATCAGGGATGTGACTATTCCATAATCTTTTAATACACAAGAACCGCGTAGGTCGGAGAGAGTCTGAAAACAACCTGAGAGGTATGGGTTTCTGATATCACCTCATGTAGACATTAATCTTATTGAGGAAGATGAACCAGCTACGTATGAGGAGGCGATACAAGGTATAGACTCTACTTTATGGAAAGATGCCATGAAGTCCGGAATGGATTCCATGTATACCAACCAAGTTTGGACACTGGTTGATGCACCAGGAGTTAAGCCGATTGGTTGTAAATGGGTCTTCAAGAAGAAGACCGACATGGATGGCAACATACAAACGTACAAAGCTAGGCTTGTAGCGAAAGGGTATCGTCAACGACATGGTGTCGATTACGATGAAACTTTTTCACCTGTTGCCATGATTAAATCCATTCAGATAATTCTTGCTATTGCTGCATATTTCGATTATAAAATATGGCAGATGGACGTCAAAACCGCTTTCCTTAACGGAAACCTTTTGGAGGATAATTATATGCAACAACCTGACGATTTTGTCGTGCCAAAACATGCAAACAAGGTTTGCTAGTTAAATCGATATATTTATGGATTGAAGTAAGCATCGCGTTCTTGGAACCAATGTTTTGATGAGATCATAAAAGAATATGGTTTCATTCAAAACGAAGATGATTCTTGTGTATATAAGAAGATTAGTGGGAGCGCACTAACATTCATTGTCCTATACGTTGATGATGTATTGCTTATTGGCAATGACATTCCCATGCTACAATCGGTGAAAGCTTGGCTTTCATTAAAATTCTCCATAAAAGATCTAGGAGAAGCAGCCTTTTTCTGGGAATAAAGATCTACCATGATAGATCTAGAAAGCTGCTTGGACTCTCCTAGAGCTTGTACATTGACAAAGTATTGAAGAGATTATACATGGATCAGTCTAAGAGGGGGCTGCTTCCAGTGTCACATGACGTCTCTCTATCTAAGGACATGTGTCCTAAAACACAAGATGAGAGAGATTCAATGAATCGGATCCAGTTCGCTTCTACAGTTGGATCGATCATGTATGCATGATATGTACGCGACCTAATGTCTCATATGCTTTGAGCATGTGCAGTCGCTATTAGACCGATCCAGGTGATGGTCACTGGATTACTGTTAAGAACATGCTTAAGTATCTTAGACGAACTAATGATGCTTTCTTAGTCTATGGAGATGAAGAACTTGCGGTGACTGGATTCACCGATGCAAGTTTCCAAACCGATAAAGACGACTTTAAGTCGCAATCAGGGTACATATTTTGCTTGAACAACGGAACAGTGAGTTGGAAATCTTCCAAGTAAGAGACTGTTGTCTATTCAACAACAGAGGCGGAATATATTGCTGCAGATGAGGTAGCAAAAAAAGCAGTTTGGATCCATAAATTCCTAATTGGATTAGAAGTAGTTCCATTAGCAACTAAGCTCGTACCTTTTTATTGTGACAATAACGGGGCTATAGCACAGGCTAAGGAACTAAGGTCTCATCAAGTATCCAAGCATGTACTTCGACGTTTCCATCTGATTCGCGAGATCATACATCGTGGCGATGTGAAATCGAGAAGATCGCATCAGATGACAATATTGGAGATCCATTTTCGAAGGTTATTTCTCAGTAAAAGATTGAGTGACATGTACATAGTTGAAGTGTTAGATACTTGAGTGATTGGCTATGAGCCAAGTGGGAGATTGTTGGACAATTATGACCCATAGAATCACTATTTGTAATAAACATTGTGTTTTTGTACAAATTAACCATGTGACAATAGGAAATTACTATTTTATCATTTTGTAATTAGATTACTTGGATATATATAAATGATAAAAGTCCATACGATTAGTACCAGATTAATAAGATGTGAGACAATATTAATCCATGAACGGTTTAATCATTAAATATCCCTAGTCGTAGTATTATCGAGACTGGACATCGATAATGCGGAATAGACTAGTATTACACTTGTGCGTGTTATGGAAGCTTAATGACATAGTTCTTATATATTTAAGTATTGGATACTTATGCAAGTGTGATATGAGGTTCTGTTAGCCGTTGGACCTGGAACAGCTTCGCTCTGGATAGACCCCTCGGAGTCCCATTGGTAGTATGACTATGTGTCTATGGGAATCCAAATAAGGGTAGGTGTATGTGGTCTTAACCTGAGACTTGCATCGCTAATACTTGCGACTATCAATACGTTTTGGTTTTGGTCGTCCAGAGCTTTAACAGGTTCTGTGTACGCCTGTACTGGGTTTATTGAGAATCGTAGTGTATTGATTGTGATGTCAAGATGGGAGTATCACTTCAGCCATATGGAGATGATGATCACACAGGGATACATAACTAGTACTCTTAAATGATGCAGCTATCGGGATAGTATGACTAGGTCATGATTATCTGATTACAGAGACTAGTTGCTAGTGATCCGATATATGCTTCGTAAGGGGCAGACACAGAGCCAGCCCCATACCTAGCATGTGACATCCGATACTGGATCGTATTACGTAAATATATTGTATACTACGCCTGATACATATTATATATTCTTCATTGAATATTTTTGGAGAATTGGGTAGGCACGGTACTTTTCTAGAAGCCAACCATGTCTTGTAAATCGGTAAGAATGTGGTACGGGGTACGCACGTGTTCGGATAGTCCGATGACTGTATTTATTGCCAACATATCCAGGGATCTCTTGGGTCGCTTCCCAAAGATTTACCCATGACATTTGACTCGAACATAATTAATCTGGGATTAATTATGAGAGAGATAATTAATCAGGGATTAACTACGACAAGAATTTATCTGGGATTAAATTCGTAAAGAAGAGAGAGCGCGATTAATTTGGAATTAATCGATTAAATAATTTATCAGATATATTAATTGAAATTAGATTTCAACGCGGAATTAAAATTGGATTTTAATTCGGGCAAACGAAAGAATTTGGAATTAATTCGTAAGCGACTTTCGTAATAATTTTGCGAGGCATTATTATTTAATTAAATTGGATTTGATTATGTCGCAGTGGAAAATTTGTTTAATCGAATTAAACGAACGCGAGCCCATAGTGTGTTGTGTAAGCCATCTTGAATTTTGAATTCAATGTGATGGGACCCACTAACTTACATCAACTTGTCACAAGTGTGATGAAAGTAGTTGGTTGCATTTAATGCAACTTTTAACACAACTAAAGTGTGTTGAGCAAGTTTTGTAACACTTGCCTTTTGTTTTGAAACAAGTCAACCCAAAACAACTTCATCTCTCTTCTTCTCCTCTTGGCCGAACATAGCACTTTCTCTCCATTGATTTTTGCTTGAAAAATCTCCAAAGCTAGCACTTAAAGGAGTCTTATGAGGTGATAGGGAAACTCACCCTTGAGTTTGGAATTCATTTCAAAGCTTGGAGCTTCCATCTTCAAAGAAAAGTTTTGAACTTCTCATCCAAATCAATGTACGTATTCCCCAACTTATTTTTGATTTTATTCACACTAGAATATGTTTAGGATCATTGGCATGTCTAGGACATTAACAGTCTCATCTTAATATGGTTGAAACCCATGGTGCAAGTATTAATATGCAAAGCCAGGTGACAATGATCATGGAAACCCTTCCGAAGAGTTTCCTACAGTTTAAAGGCAATTGTTCTACGAATAAGTTGACTTTTACGTTGACTGAACTGCTGAATGAGCTCACCAATTACAAGTCCGTTATGAACGGTCTTCGTAGATCCAATGCCGAGGAAAATGTTACCGAATCTTCTAAATCTGCAAAGAAGAAGAAGAAAGGCAATTGGAAGGCAAAGGAAAAACCAATGAAAAAGAAGAACAACAAAAGCTCCAAGGAACCAATGCCAAAGGAAAATGTTTCCATTGTGAACAACAAGGGCATTGGAAAATGGATTGTCTGAAATACCTTGCAGAGCTTAAAGAGAAGAAAAATACATGTAAATACGATTTACTTATAATTGAGTCTCTTTTGCTGGAGGATGATAAATCCATATGGATTGTTGATTCTGGTGCCACTAACCATGTTTGTTGTTCTTTGCAGCTACTTGACTCATGGAGGGACCTTGCTGAAGGTAGCTTTACCATGAGAGTTGGGACAAGGTATGCTGTTTCAGTAAAAGCAGTGGGAGATTCCAAATTAAACTTTAATAATAATTATTTATGTTTAAATGGTGTGCTATATATTCCAGGTTTTCGTAGGAATTTGATTTCTGTAACAAAACTTATGGAATGTAGTTTTTCTATTTCATTTAATAATAAGTCAGTTATTATTAGTAGAAATTGATTAAAGTTATGCATGAGAAACTCCGAAAATAACCTATATGTATTAAGGCCGTTAATGCATGAATCACTGCTTAATACTGAAATGTTTAAGATTGAAAGATCTAAAACTAAACTGCAAAAGATTTCTCATGATGATATCTATTTATGACACCTTAGACTTGGTCACATTAACCTTGACCGAATAGATAGACTAATTAAGAATAGAGTTTTAAATCAGTTAAGACTCGGTACTTTACTTGTTTGAGAATCCTGTCTAGAAGGCAAAATGATTAAGAGACCTTTTACTGGAAAATGGATAAGAGCCAAAGAAACACTTGAGCTAATACATTTGGACATTTGCGGACCGATAAATATAAAAGCCCGAGGTGGTTTTTAATACTTCGTCACTTTCATTGACGATTATTCTAGATATGGGTATGTTTACCTAATTGATGAGCGGAAATATATCAATATTTACAGCCCCTTTTACTTCATATTTTGTTTAGTTTCTCGGGTTTGATGAACGTTTTGATGTGTTTTAGTTTTTTTGCAGATAAAATAATATTGGGACACAATGAAATCATTTAGGACGAAATGTGGGTCAAATAAGGGCAAAAATTGGACTTGACATATTAATTTTGGAGATTGGAAACTTGAAAGGGCGTTTTAACGAAGTGCAGTTTTGGAAATTCCAATTTTACGCATCTGTCGTAATTTGGGCATAACGTTTTACTCCGATATCGGATAGAGCTGATTCAAGTTCCAAATTAAAGAAGACTCGGAGATCTTCAACTTTGAAAGACAAAATAATTTCTAATTCTGAAGCGTTCATGCCCGAAATTGATGAACCATCCAGAAGTGTGTTGTGTGTAATTATTAAAGTCATTTTCAATCATTTTCAAAGCAAAAAATAAATTAATAAATAAATAATAAAAATTATCAAATCACCACCAAACATGATAAGCAATTAGTGGAGCAATTAATAATGGATTTGGTGGAGCAATTAGTGGAGTAATTAGTGGATCAATTAATAATGGGTCTGTTTTTATTTTAATTAGCAAATCCACATTCAACCAACCAAAAGCAATCAATCCCTTCTCCATATAATTAGATACCTGTAAATAAATAGTATCAATAATTAATAACAACAGTAGGAATTAAGTCCTCGTGGGATCGATATTTTTATACTACTTGAACAATACGTGCGCTTGCGTTATACGTGTGTGTTTACGCCGGTTAAAGCCCTTTGGACTTTAATTGAATAGTATTGGATACTAATTGGGCCTTTGAGACCCATTAAGATTGGATTTGGAATCCAAGTCCTTAAGGCAAATAAAAAGGTGAAATTATTTAATTTGGAATTAAATACGAATTAGTATTTAATATAATTTAAATTGGATTTAAAATTGTAGTTCGATATAATTCAAGAATACGTACTTTGAGTATTTATTCTTAAACGAGTTTGACTCGCGCAAATCAAATTGTTGTTTGAACATTGGATGGTCATTAATTAAAGATTAATTAATTGGATTAGATTGATTGATAACATGCTTTGTGTTAATACTTGGATGTATTATATGAATAATGTATATCGGATGAATATTAGAAGGGTGAGGGCAATTTTAGAAATTATTGTAATACATTTAGAATTTATTAAATTGGACTTGTGTGTCCAACCTATTATCTCCTTATCTCATTATATTTCTCTTCTCACCAATTCCCCTCAATGTAAATGAGATTTCTTTAGAAGTATTATGTAATTGGGTAGAAGTAAGAATAGTGTTAGCGGGAGAGAGGAAATGGAGAGATTTGTTCTAAGAACAATTTGTTGTATATCCATCCGCATATCATTATAATTTATTTAGCTCCTTATTATGCTTTTAGAATGCATGCTTAAGGGTGTATGATGAGACCTAATTAAAGATAATAAAATGGTTGCCAAATTGCGACAAAAACCCTCATCTTATATTATGTGTTTTTTTCTTCCATTGAGTGATTCTCTCTCAAGATCCAAGATTGGCATTGGTTTGTTGGCCAAAGTCAAGACCTTTGTCCATCGCGGATGTGTTTGAATCATGAAAGCTTTGTTCCATATCGTACGTCTTGAGCAAGTTGTGATTTGTTGGCCAAAGTCAAGGTCACTTCTTGTTCATCGACCTCGATTACGAAGCTTTCCCACTATCAATGGGTCACGCTTAACTGGTTTCATTAAGCTTGTTGAGCCAAAGCCAAGGCTTAGTTGATTTAGAGGAAAAAAGTTAGGGAATATATTGGATATATTGGCATATATTGGATATATGTTTCGGACTTGGAGGTCCGCCTATTGGATCTAGGAATTGGATGGGATCCAATTGATCTTAGAGATCTACCTAGTTAAGTTTCATACAACTTGTTGGCCAAAGTCAAGGTTGTGTGTTATTTAACGAGATCCTAGCCCACTAGGAAACTAGGTTTCCCGAGTACTCCAAAGAGGGTTAGAGGCTCGCCGAAAAATAGTGTGAGGCAAGTATTAAATTTTCATTTCGTTTAAATACTTGCCAATACGCGCTCATTTCATTTTTCGTCATTAATTATTTATATATATATTAGTTGGACTAATATTCAATTGTTGTTTTAATTTAACAGTTGGACTGTATTCAAACTACTTCATTTATAGTTGGTTATATAATTGGATTATAGTAATCAATACATTTGAATGTAACCGATCAATTATAGTTGATTATATAGTTAGACTATAGTAATCTTTATATTCGATTGTACCCGAAATCGTTGATTAGATAGTTGGACTATTGCAATCAAGATGGCTGAAAGATTAGCGTTTAGAACATAATCCTGGGTGAAAATATATTTAAACGGCTCTAATTTTCAGATTGGGAATAGAATCAGGATAGTCTTAGGAGCTGAGAAGTTATTCTATTTGATAGAGAGAAACTCTTCTGCATGAGCCCGGAGTTGAGCGAACAGTAGAGCATGAGCTTAGGAAGACTTATTGTGATGATAAATTTAGTGCTCAATCCATTATACACAGCCAGAGCTTCTTAAAAGGACATATCCCGAGTTGTATGTCTAAACTGTGGCAAACGGGGTCACTAGAAGTGTGACTGCAGTATGAACAAGGCAGACATGAACGAAGTGAAGGCAGGACAAGGTTCTGGCTTCAAGTATGTTTATTATAAACATGTTCACTACTGGTTTTAAAATTGGCTTTGATACTAAATGTGGTACATAAACATATGTACTGATGTGCGGGATCTGCTGATTAGCAGGAAACTGGCTTCAGATGAGATCAACCTGTGAGTTGGAAACGGGACGCGAGTCGCCGTTTTAGCAATAGAAACCTAAGTTTTGGAACTGCCCTTTGGACATGTACTTAAATTAGGAGACTGTTATAATGTATCTTGTTTGACTAGAAACATCATCTCTGTATCTAGTTTAACTCGTTGCGGGTATACCTTTATGTTCCAGAACACAAGGTGTTTTGTTTATAAAAATGATATTGAGATAAGCACATTAGATGTGAATAACAACATTTATATTTAGATATAAATGGATCTCAAACATATAATATGACAAACAAAAGCTCAAACTGATTAAATCTGTTGAGACTTAAAAGTGGCATTGTTGTCTGGGACACATTAACAAGACTCGTATATCCACACTTTCGAAGAGTGGATACTAGGACGGATTTGATTCTAATTCAAATGATGTCTACGAATCTAGTTAATTATGCAAAGTGCCTAAAATACATTTTACTTGGTAAAAGTGCAAGTGCCACCGATCTGTTAGCCCTCGTTCATAGTGACGTAAGTGGGCTCATGCCTAGCTAGGCTAGAGGTGGATATGAATACTTTGTAACCTTTACGGATGTGGCATCGCATTACAGTTATGTGTATCTTATGAAACACAAGTCATAAACTTTTGAGTAATTCAAAGAGTTTCGACACGAAGTATAGAAAAACAGACGGGCAAAAGTATTAAGACATTATGGTTGGACCGTAGTGGAAAATACTTGAGCAATAAGTTTCTCGATTACTTGAAAGAGTATAGTATTCTTTCACATTAGTCTCCTCCCGGAACACCTCAATTTGATGGTATCTCCGAACAGAAAAACCAAACTTTGTTGGACATGGTAAGGTTGATGATGAGTCGCTTTGAGCTACCAATTTCCTCCTGAGGATACACACTAAACAGTGCAATACTTATTTTGAATAAATTTCCATGAAAATCTGTTAGACATACTTCATATTAGATATGAACAGGAAAGAAATCGGGTTTCTCATTCCTGAAGATTTGGGAATGCTGGGCATACGCTAAATGTTTCGATGGTACCAAAATAGAACCCAAATCAGATAAGTGCCTATTTGTAGGTTGTCCTAGGGAAACCAAAGTATAGTACTTATACAACTCATAAGAGAACAATGTAATTGTTGCTCTCCATGCGGTTTTCCTAAGAGGAATTCCTATATGCAGTGGTAAGTGGGAGGAAAGAAAAACTCGATTAAAATCGGAGTAATACTGTTCCAGGCACCGACTCCTTTACGGAACACAAACAGTTTATCAGGGATGAAACTGTACCACAATCTTCGTATACACAAGAACCACGTAGGTCGGAGAGAGTCAGAAAAATAACCTGGGAGCTATGGGTTTCTGATCTCACCTCATGTAGACTCAATCTTATTAAGGAAGACGAACCGGCTACGTATGAAGAAGTGATACAAGGTATCGACTCCTTTTATGGCAAATTTCCATGAAGTTCGAAATGGATTCCATGTATACCAACTAAGTTTAGACACTGGTTGATGTACCAGAAGGCATTGTGCCTATTGGTACTAAATGTGTCTTCAAGGAAGACATATATGGATGACAACATACAAATGTACAAAGCTAGGCCTGTACAGAAAGGGCATCGTCAAAGACATAATGTCGACTACGACGAAACCTTTCACATGTTGCCATGATTAAATCCATTCGGATAATGCTTGTTTTAACCGTATATTTCGTTTATGAAATATGACAGTTGGACGCCAAAACCGCTTTCCTTAACGGAAACCTTTTGGAGGATATTTGTATACAACATCCTGACAATTTTGTCGTGCCAAAACATGCAAACAAGGTTTGCAAGTTAAATCGATCCATTCATGGATTGAAGCAAGCATTGTGTTCTTGGAACCAGCATTTTGATGTAATCATAATGGTATATGATTTAATTCAAAACGAAGATGATTCTTGTGTATATAAGAAGGTTATTGAGAGCGCATTGAAAATGATTGTCCTATAAGTTGATGATGTATTGCTACTTAGCAATAACATCCCATAGTAAAATCGATGAAAGCTTGGCTTTGATGAAAATTTTTCCGTAGAATACCTGGGAGAAACAGGCTTTATTATAGGAATAAAGATCTACTGGGATAGATCGAGAAAGCTGCTGACATTCTCTCAGCATTTGTACATTTTGATATGTACGTGACCTGATGTCTCATATGCTTTGAGCACTGGATTGAAGTTAAGAACATCCTTGAGTATCTTGGATGAACCAAGGATGCTTTCTGAGAATATGGGGAAATGAGAACTTGAGGTGACTCGGTTCACCACTGCAAGTTTCCAAACCGAAAAAATGACTGTAAGTCGCAATAAGGGTACATATATAGTTTGAATAATGGAACGGTGAGCTGGAAATCTTCCAAGCAAGATACTGTTGCCGAATAAACAACAAGAGCGGAACATTACTGCAGACAGCAAAAGAAGCATTTTGGATCTATAAAATTCCTAATTAGATTAGGAGTAGTTCTGTTAGCAGCTGAGCTAGGCTACAGCACAGGCTAAGGAACCGCGGTCTCATCAATGATCCAAGTATGTACTTCAACTATTTCATATGATTCGTAAAATCATACATCGTGGCGATGTGATGATCGAATAAATCGCATCAGATGATAACATTATAAATCCGCTGACGAAAGCTGTTTCTCAGCAGAAGTTTGAGGGACCCATACATAGTTCAGGTGTTAGATATTTGAGTGATTGGCTATAGGCCAAGTGGGAGATTGTTGGATAATTGTGACCCATAGCATCACTATTTGTACAGAACATGGTGTTGTACAAATTGACTATGTGACAAAGGAAATTGCTCTTTTATCATTTGTAATTAGATTACCTAGATATATAAATGATAAAAGTCCATATGATTAGTACCAGATTAATAAGATATGAGACATCATTAATCCACTAAGGTTTAATCATTAAATATCCCTAGTCGTAGTATTATCGAGATTGGACATCGATAATGCAGAATAGACTAGTATTGCACTTGTGCTTGTTATGGAAGCGTAACAGCATAGTTCTTATATATTTAAGTATTGGATACTTATGCAAGTGTGATAGGAGGTTGTGTTTACCGATGGTACGGAAACAGCTTCGCTCTGGATAGACCCCGCGAAGTCCCATTGGTAGTATGACTATGTGTCTATGGGAATCCGAATCAGGGTAGGTGTATTTGGTCTTAACCTGAGACTTGCATCGCTAATACTTGCGACAATCAATATACTTTGGTTTTGGTCGTCCGAGGCTTTAACAATTTTTGTGTACGCCTCTTCTGGGTATATTGAGAATCGTAGTGTATTGGGTGTGATGTCAAGATGAAAGTATCACTTCAGTCATATGGAGATGATGATCACGCATGGATACAGAACTCGTACTCTAAGTGCTATAGCCATCGGGGAAGTATGACTAGGTCATGACTTTCCGATAATAAATAGACTAGTTGCTAGTGATCCGATTTATGCTTCGTACGGGGCAGACACAACTCCAACCCCAGGCCTAGCATGTGACATCTGATACTGGATCGTAATGCGCAATACTACGTATACTACGCCTGACAAAGATCATGTATTCTGTAGAAGAATATTTCTGGAGAATTGGGTAGACACGGTGGTTTGCTATAAGCCAACCATGTCTTGTAAAATCGGTAAGAATGTGGTACCGGGTACGCACGTATTCGGATAGTCCGATAACCGTATTTACTGCCAACATATCCATGGATCTCTTGGGTCGCACCCCAAAGATTCACTGATGACATTTGACTTGAACAATATTAATCTGAGATTAATTAAGAGAGAGAAAATTAAACTGGGATTAATTACGGTAAGAATTAATCTGAGATTAATTATCAGAGAAAGAATTAATTTGGGATTAATTTATGAAGAAGAGAGAACACAATTAATTTGGAATTAATCGGCAAAGTAAATTTAATAGTTAAATTAGATTTTACTATTTAATTTATTTATTTATCTGGGATAAAAATCGGATTGAAGAGAGAGAACGATTAATTTGGAATTAATCGATTAAATGATATATTAGATATATTAAATGAAATCGGATTTCAAAGCGAAATTAAAATTGGATTTTAATTCAGGCGAACGAATTAATTTAGAATTAATTCGTAAGCGACTTTCGTAATAATTTTGCTGGACATTATTATTTAATTAAATTAGATTTAATTACGTCACGACAGAAAATTCATTTAATTGGATTAAACGAATCCGACCCCAAAGTGTGTTGTGTAAGCTAACTAGATTTGGAATTAAATGGGTGGGACCCATGACTTACATAAATTCTCAACAATTGATATAAGTGGTTGGCATTAAAGTAAATTGGATTTAATGCACATCATACCTACCAAGTCAAAATAACTAATTAATGAATTTTTTTGGGAAATTTCATTTCTCTCTCTCCTAGGCCAAATGGCCTCTGATTTGAAAAAGGTAGAAAACAACATTTTGCTTTTTCTCTCTTTAAGAAATAAAAGGCTATTTGCCTCTGTTTTTTTTTTTTTTTTAAATGCCGAAAAGCAACATTTGCTTTTCACTTAAACAAAAGGCAATTGGCTTCTTCTCTCTGATCAGCTTGGCCGAAATAAAAGCAATTTATTCTCTTCTTTTGATTTGGCATTTTGATTTTTTAAGGCCGAAAGCGATTGGTCACTGCCTCGTCTCTCTCAGACTTGGCCATTCGGCCATGACTTTAAAAGGGGCTGATTGCTTCCCTCTCTTTTGGGCAAATTTGTTTCTCATTGGGAGATAAAATTTGTTCCAGTTGTTCCTGCTAGCACATATGGGAGTCATTTGAAGGTGATAGGGATACTCACCCATGAGCTTGGAAGCTTCAACATCCATGAAAAATTTTGAACTCAACCGATCAATGTATGTCTTCCGTAACTTATTTTTGTTTTTATTCACACACGAATCACGCTTAGAAATCCCGTGTCATGTTTAGGACACTCACACAAATCTCTCATTTACCTCTCTCCCGCTAGCACTATTCTAACTTCTACCCAATTACATAATAAAATAAAGAAACCTCATTAACATTGAGGGGAATTGGTGAGAATAGAAATACAAAGAGTCAAGAGATAAAAGACTGGACTCGCAGGTCCAATTTAATAAACTCTAAATTTATTACAACAATTTCCAAAATTGCCCTCACCCTTCTAATATCCATCTGATATATATTATTCATACAATACATCCATGTATTCACACAAAGCATGTTATTCAATCAATCTAATCCAATTAATTAATCTTTGTATTAATGACCATCCAATGTTCAAACAACGATTTGATTTGCGCGAGTCCAACTCGTTTAAGAATAAATACTCAAAGTGCGTATTCTTGAATTATAACGAACTACAATTTTAAATCAAATTTAATTTGTATTCAATAGTAATTCTAATTTAATTCCAAATTAAATAATTACACTTATTTATGTGCCTTTTAGACTTAGATTCTAAATCCAATCTAAATGGGTCTCAAATGCCCAATTAACATCCAATGTCAATTTAATTAAAGTCCAATGGACTTTTAATGAATTCTTAAGGTATGGTTTTTGGCCAATATGGATCAAACCCAAATGCCAAGGCCCAATTTAGGAATCACCCTATTTGCCAAAAAATAATTTAGGCCCATTAGACCCAATTAAATTATTTGAAGGCACAATTATTATATTTGGACTTTATGAAATGGTTTTAGGCCTAATTTGGATCCAATCCAATTGTCCTAAACCAAGTTTGGCCCAACCAAGCCCATTAATCCCAAATACAACAATATTAGCCCAATTCAAAATTAAAGACTAATTTTAATTAATACAAAATTCCAAATTTCACATTAATTTTAATTAAAGTGTAATAGCCATAATTAATTAGTGAAATCAATATTTCCAAAACACCAATTAAACTAATTAATCATGCTTTAATTAACCAACTCATGTCCAACACAAATTGAAGCAAAATCAATCAATTTCATGCTTCTATAGTCACAGCAATTTGGCATAATTAATATCCAATTTTGATTTCAATCTAATTAAATCAACAATCAATATACACATCATGCTTTAAACACATCCAATGGTCTAAAATCAAAAAATCACCATGATATATACTAGGGTTCATATTCGGCTTTTGCAAGGAAATTAGGGAAAATTTATCCAATCAATTTTTCTCAAATTTTAAGATGCAAAAATCCAATTCATCATCATCCAAGCTCAACCAAACAAACAATTTGAAGAAATCAAGCTCAAAACATAAAAACCCAAATTAAAGAATAAAAACCCTAAACTCATTTCATGCTTAGAAAAGGCGATCTGATACCATTTTTAGTGTTCCTAGAACATGGCAAGGATCTCTAATCATGATTCCGTGTGTAAATATTCAAAGAAGTTGCAGAAGACTTACATTGAACAGATTTGATTGATGTATGAAGTTTAAAACTTTTTGATCCTTTGTTGAAGCTCCAAGCTTGCTTTGTGTTCCAAACTCAAGGGATTAGTTTCCCTAACACCTTGAATGACTCCTTGAAAGTGCTAGCTTGAAGAAAATTTACAACAAAATTTCTAAGAGAGAGGGAGAAGTTCTCGGCTTTGTGAGGGAATGAGAGAGAGTGTTTTGTTTTCTTGATATTTTATTTCTCAAATCAAATTGCCATTTACCAAATCCAATTTAGGTATATGTCATTCCAAATGACAAAGTATGTTGGACTTTGGTTGAGTGAAAAACAAGCAATCTAAGCTTTATACTCAACCATCAACTACTTCCATCACTAGTCAAACTAGTTGATGTAAGTCAAGTGGGTCCCACCACTTGTAAATTCTGAATTTAAGTCGAACAATCCAACACACAATTTCGCTAGGGTTCGGGTTCGTTTAATTCCGAATTAACGAATTTTTCGTTGCAACATTATTATTAAAGTCGCTTACGAATTAATTCTAAATTAATTCGTTTGCCCGAATTAAAATCCAATTTTAATTCCGCATTGAAATCTAATTTCAATTAATATATCCGATATATTATTTGATCGATTAATTCCAAATTAATCGTTCTCTCTTTACTATTCGAATTTTATCCCAGATAAATTCTTGCCGCAATTAATCCTAGATTATTTTCTCTCTTATAATTAATCCTAGATTAATTCTGTTCGAGTCAAACATCATCGGTGAATCTTTGGGAAGCGACCCATGAGATTCCTGGATATATTGGCAGTAAATCCGGTCGTCGGACTATCCGAACACGTGCGTACCTGTACCACGTTCTTACAGATTTACAAGACATGATTGGCTTCTAACAAAGTACCGTGCCTACCCAATTCTCCAGAAATATTCTTTTAAGGAATACATAATATTTATCAAGCGTAGTATACTAAGTATTGCATATTACGATCCAATATCGGATGTCACATACTAGGCCTGGGGCTGGAATGGTGTCTACCCCGTACGAAGCATATATCGGATCACTAGCAACTAGTCTCTGTAATCGGATAATCATGACCTAGTCATATTATCCCGATAGCTGCAGCATTTAAGAGTACCAATTATGTATCCCTTTGTGATCATCATCTCCATATGAATGAAGTGATACTTCCATCTTGACATCACACCCAACACACTACGATTCTCAGTATACCCAGAATAGGCGTACACAGAATCTGTTAAATTCCCAGATGACCAAAACCAAAGCGTATTGATTGTCGCAAGTATTAGTGATGCAAGTCTCAGGTTAATACCAAATACACCTACCCTGATTCAGATTCCCATAGACACATAGTCATACTACCAATGGGATTTCGAGGGGTCTATCCAAAGCGACGCTATTTCCATACCATCGGTAAACAGATCCTCCTATTACACTTGCATGAGTATCCAATACCCAAATATATGAGAACTATGTCGTTACACTTCCATAACACGCACAAGTGCAATACTAGTCTATTCCGTATTATCGATGTCCAATCTCGATAATACTACGACTAGGGATATTTGATGATTAAACCTTTTGTGGATTGATACTGTCTCATATCTTATTAATCCAGAACTAATCATAAGGACTTTTATCATTTATATATTAAAGTAATCTAATTACGAAATGATAAATTACCAATTTCCTTTGTCACATAGTTAATTTGTACAAAAACCACAATGTCTTTTACAAATAGTGATGCTATGGGTCATAATTTTCCAACAAGAACATGTTGCCAGCAAGCTTCTTTAACCATACTTGGCTAACCCGGTGCTATATACACAAGTGAATTATGCCTCTCAATGCAGACGACAATCGTGACATCTCAAGTCAAAGGACTAATGGTACACTAGTATGAGTGTGCGATGAATCATTGACTGCGGATAATCATTCATGTGAATCGTCATGTTTGGTAACGTTCAGCAATACGTTTCTCAAACGTATTACACATGTTCATGCCCTTGTGATGTGAGACTCCTCACCCAATTATTAGTATCAAAAATATGCCAATCATGTTATGTGATCATACCTGATGACATTATCTCAACCAGGAATAGATTTATATGTATTTAAATTAAAAATCTAAACTCATATCTATAACCTTTTGCAGATAGAGTCTCGATACGAAATACATCACGGGATCGTATTTTACATAAAGTATATGATAGCAACTGAACAAATACAAAATATTATAATATTGTCATTATATTAATCCTAAATTAATTTAGGACTTATTAGAATATTATATTTACATAAAGATAATACCCTGAACCGTATGACATGATTGATTCTAGGGCATATCCCCAACATATTAACTGTAAACTGTAACATTCACTAAGACTCGTAAACCTGACTATTACATGTATACAATATGTACAACTATAAACTTTATTAGAAACTGTACACCTGCTTGAAAAAATGAAAACATGATTTAAAGCTATTACTGCAAACTATTACAAGATACAAATCATAACATTAACTAAAACTGTAACACATATTGAAAGTTGTAAACATGAATTATAATTGTAATCATGAACCTGTACGCTGATAACATAGCTAAAACTGTAAATGTGATCTGAACAGTAAAACATGAAAACTATTTAACTTGAAAGGCTACATATGCAACGATCGAGATTGTGACATCTCTCCCATATCGCCATACATACTGAGATTTGGCTATCGCCCTCGCGTACACTTGCATGTGTCTAAATATTGGGAAGCGGTCGCGAGTGCACATCAAAAATTAAAAATTATTATGCCGCTTTCCCTTTGCCCAAGACCCATTTGTTTTGATTATTCTACAAGCCTAGGCATGTTACTATATATTCTAAGCATAAACCTCATAAAACATGCAAAGAACATAAACCTAAACATGCTAACTATCATTAGAACTCCAATTAAAATAAAGAAAGAAAAGACTTATTTGAACCGAAGACTCATCCAGTCCTCCATCCAATCTACAAGCTTTTCTCGAACTCAGCAAGCTCTTCCACGTTCCAAAGAGCCACCCAAGTGTGTGGCCTCCAAAGATGCACACACCAAAGCCAAAACTCAACGGAAAGACTACGCCTCGAGTGCACGGGTATTTTGCCATTGGTGCTAGCCTAGGAAAATACCTCAAAACTTTTAACTCGAGGTTCCTCTAGTCAATTAGACTTAAGGATCCTCAAAATCAGTGGCGTACTCTTAAACTTTAGAGTTGCTCACTTATATAAACCAAAGATATGAAAGATTTTGGTGTAAAAATTTGTGAAGAATTCTTTGGGTTTATATAGTGCTCCAAAGACAACAAAATTAATTAAGAATCCGATGTGGGATAAAAGCTAATTTAATCTTAACCATTGGATCTTAATTTAGTGGTTTAATGAGATTATAAAACCCTTATAAGAGTTTGGTCCGAATTGGAATTCAAAACAAATAACAAAAAAAAAATTATTATTCACATGAATAGTAATTTTTTTATATTCCAATTCCCAAAGTGCCCCTATCATAATTCACCAATCCCTAAGCCACTATGGAACCTCATAAATAATCTGTTCAATAATTAAACACATTGAACCATTTATGAACAATTCCTACAGCAATCATTTATGCTGTTATATTTGTACTGTGCACTGTTAACCATTTATTTCGACTTTGTTGTGTGTGACCTTTTGGGTTCCCCTCCAGTTGGACATGAAATGAATCGTGATAATTTAAACGAACATAAATTATCCTCCGATTAGATGGTCGTTCGATTTCAATGTCCAAGGTTGACATCTAGCAACATGCCAAGGCCCCCAAATGAGAAGGAAAGATATATATATACCCATTCTGTATGTGATTTACATATGATACGGTCCATCGCCTCACTGTATCCCCACATATTGACCTAAGGTACGGAAAGTGTCTACCCATATGGTCAAAGATATGGTGTTGATAGTGTCATGAATCGTGCTAACCTAAGAATCTCACATGATTCTTCGCTGTGGCCACAGTCTCAAGTACTGATCACACATATCAACCCGCGAATTGGAATACTACTCTTATAAGAAAATATTATCCGAGAGAGTGGCGATTCTCTGTTGTATCTTTAAAAACTTCATGTGTTTCAACAAATGACCCAATCATACCCTTATGACCGGATCTTTTGAACCGAGGAAGGAGAATGTCAAAGTAATTTGATCCACACATACGATTGTAAAGACCTCAAGTCTAAGGACTAGTCATATAATCGATACATGAAAGTTCTCACAGACACATGGGATAAACACTCCATATGAAAACTTTCGACGGTCAGTTCGATGGACACGAGCAACTCATGCATCCATGTGATACACCAAGCGGACGGATCTGCGCTAGTAGCCTATGAGATCGGCTACCCCACTTAAGGGCGGATCATATCATCATGCTAGTCTCTCCGCTTTATGAACGCCCATATTATTCACAAAACTATGACTAGGAACATTTAAGAGTAATGATTCTCATAAGGCGTGGAAGCCATCGTCTTATTACTCTAAGGGCTTTATTACAGTGTTGATGATTCATATAAGTTATGTAAGACACATATAATAAAGATTGCCATTTTATTAATTAATGAAAATATTACAAATACATGTACATATAACCCATCCTCAAGTTAGGTATAGGGTATATCCCTAACAATCTCGCACTTGCACTATAGCCAACTAGAATGAATCTGGACACCATACTCTCGGGTGTGCCTATAATGCTTTTGTTGAGTCAGCCCTTTAGTCAGAGAATTTGCAAGATTATATTCTGTGGGTATTTTCTCTATAATAACTTCTTTTCTCTCAACAATCTCCCTGATGAGATGAAATCGCATGAGTACATGCTTGGATTTCTGGTGGGACCTTGGTTCCTTTGATTGAGCAATGGCGCCCGTGTTGTCACAGTACATCGTGATGCCATTCTTTATCGTGGGAAGCACTTCCAGCTCCGTGATGAAATTCTTTATCCAGACTGCTTCTTTAGCTGCTTCAGATGCTGCAATATACTCGGCTTCAGTGGTGAAGTCTGTTGTAGTTGACTGCTTTGAGCTTTTCCAACTTACAACACCTCTATTTAAAGTAATAGATATCCTGTTTGTGATCTGTTGTCATCCCTATCGGTCTGAAAGCTCGCATCACAGTAACCAATGACTTTCATCTCAGAACAATCTCCGTATATCAAAAACACATCCTTAGTTCTTCTCATATACTTGAGGATTGTTTTGACAGCTGCCTAGTGTTGCTCACCAGGATTTGCCTGATACCTGCTCGTTATGCTAAGAGCATAAGAGACATAAGGTCTTGTACATAGCATGACCTACATGATCGATCCTATTGCTGAAGCATAAGGGATCCTACTCATACGCTCTCTATCTGAAGAAGTATGTGGACATTGCTCCTTAGATAATTTGATTACATGACAAGTAGGTAAATTACCTCTTTTGGAATCTTCCATTTTGAATCTTTTCAAAAATTTATCTATGTACATAGATTGAGAAAGTCCTAACAACCTCTTAGATCTATTACGGTAGATCTTAATGCCGAGGATGTAGGCTGCTTCTCCCAAATCTTTCATGGAGAAATTCTGAGATAACCATTGCTTGGTGGCTTGCATCATGAGAATATCATTCCCGATGATTAATATGTCATCGACATATAATACAAGAAATATAACAGCACTCCCACTACTTTTCCTGTAAACACAAGGCTCGTCTACATTTTTGATGAAGTCAAATTCTTTGATTGTCTCATCAAATCGTATCTTTCAACTTCTGGAGGCTTGCTTGAGTTGAGTCCATAAATGGATCGTTTAAGCTTGCATACTTTATTATGATCATCCTTATATGCAAACCCCTCAGGTTGTGTCATATAGACTTTCTCTACGAGGTTCCCATTAAGGAAAGCTGTTTTGACATCCATATGCCAAATCTCATAATCAAAGTGTGCAACTAGTGCCAGTAAAATTTGAATGGACTTTATCATTGCAACAGGCGAGAAGGTTTCATCATAGTCAATTCCTTGGATTTGTCTATAACCTTTCGCCACCAATCTATCCTTATAGGTTTGGATGTTGCCTTCTATATCAGTTTTACGTTTGTAAATCCACTTGCAGCCTTTAGGTTTTATCCTTTCAGGTGCATCTACCAAATCCCAGACTTGATTCTGATACATAGAGTCTATTTCGGATTTCATGGCCTCAAGCCACTTGACTGAATCAATGTCACGCATTGCTTCGTTATAACTGGTGGGATCGTCATTAACAATGACCTGATCATGTTCCTCATCAATATGGAAACCATATCTTTCAGGCTCATGTCTTTCCCTACCAGACCTTCTGAGTTCATAACCTTGTGGTTGTTCCGTCGCTGCTGTTTTGAGGGGCCTGGGGTTTAGTTCTATGTTAGTTTGTTCTTCTCATACCTCATCGAGGTCAAGTAACTCCCATTATATTTCTTGAGAAGGAATTCATTCTCTAGAAATTTAGCATTTTGTGAGAAAAATGTTCTTTGTACATTTGGGACGTAGAACACGTATGATCTTGAGTTCAAGGCATATCCTACAAACTTACATTTAACTGCCATATCATCCAATTTGTTAGTTTGTGTGAGCTTGGCATATGCTTCACATCCCCAAACTCTTAGATAACTAAGACTGTGATGTTTCCCAGACCATAACTCATATGGTGTTTGACTAACAGTCTTGGAAGGAACTTGGTTTTGTAGTAGTGTTGCAGTTTCTAAAGCAAGACCCCAAAATAAAAGAGGTGGATCCGTGTCTGGCATCATTGATCGGACCATATCTAATAATTTCTGATTTCTCCTTTTGGAGACCTCATTATGCTGTGGAGTTCCCGGAGGAGTCCACTGGGAAACAATGCCATTTTCTCACAAGTAATCTTGAAATTCGTTGCTTAAGTATTCACCACCTCGGTCAGACCTTAGTGACTTAATACTTTTATTAAGCTGGTTTTCTACTTCAGCCTTGAAGTCTTTGAATTTCTCAAAGGCTTCAGATTTGTACCGCATGAGGTACACATACCCATATCGCGAATGATCATCGATAAAGGTAATAAAGTAGGAGAATCCACCTCTAGCGGTGACTGACATTGGTCCACATACATCAGAGTGTATGAGTTCTAATGTCTCCGCTGCACGCTATTCTTTACCTTTGAAGGGTAATTTGGTCATTTTACCAAGTAAACAAGTTTATATTTGAAGGGTTTGAAATACCCATCCTTTTGTAGCTTAGTTAATCTTGTTTCATTGATATGACATAAGCGAATGAGCCATAGAAGTGATTCATTGAGATTATTCGAGTTAACGTTGTATATATTAGAGGTTGAACATTCTTTGTTAGTTTGTAAGACATAGATACTATTATTTAAAATACCATCTCCATATTTTATTTCATTGAAATAAATAGAACATTCATTACAACTTATTAGGCATGAAAAGCCTTTATTACATAAAGAAGAAATTGAAATGATGTTCTTTACTAGAGAAGGTACATAAACACAATCTTCTAAGTCTAAAATTAAACCATTAGGCAAAACTAATGAATAGGTCCCCACGCACAATGCAGCCAGTTTTGCTCCATTACCCATGCGTAAGTCAACCTCCCCATGACGGAGTCTCCTACTATTTCTCAGGCCCTGCACATTGTTACACAAGTGAGTCCACACCGGTGTCAAACACCCAAGAATAAGGTTCAGAGTTTTGAGAATATAGTTCAATCATATACAACATACAGGAAGCATTAGGCTTTTTGGTCTCTTGGGCGTCCCTAGCTTCTTTGGCTTTCAAGGATCTGCAGTCTTTCTTCCAATGACCCTTCTTTCCGCAAAAGATGTTGGACAATTTTTACCCATAGCGTCACTATTTGTAAAAGACATTGTGATTTTTGTACAAATTAACTATGTGACAATGGAAATTGCATTTTATCATTTTTTTGTAATTAGATTACTTATATATATAAATGATAAAAGTCCTTATGATTAGTTCCAGATTATAAGATATGAGACAATATCAATCCACAAAGGTTTAATCATTAAATATCCTAGTCGTAGTATTATCGAGACTGGACATCGATAATGAAAAATATACTAGTATTGCACTTGTGCGTGTTATGGAAGCGTAACAACATAGTTCTCATATATTTAAGTATTGGTGACTTATGCAAGTGTGATAGGAGGTTGTGTTTACCGATGGTATGGAAATATCTTCGCTCTAGATAGACTCTGCGAAGTCCCATTGGTAGTATGACTATGTGTCCATGGGAATCTGCTTCAGGGTAGGTGTATTTGGTCTTAATCTGAGACTTGCATCGCTAGTACTTGCGAATCAATACGCTTTGGTTTTGGTCGTTCGGGACTTTAACAAGTTCTGTGTACGCATCTTCTGGGTTTATTGAGAATCGTAGTGTATTGGGTGTGATGTCAAGACGGAAGTATCACTTCAGACATATGAAGATGATGATCACGCAGAGGGATACAGAACCGGTTCTCTATTATGTTGCAACTATCGAGATAATATGACAAAGTCATGATTAAATATCCCTAGTCGTAGTATTATCGAGATTGGACATCGATAATGCGGAATAGGCTAGTATTACATTTTTACGTGTTATGGAAGCGTAACCGCATAGTTCTCATATATTTGAGTATTGGATACTCATGCAAGTGTAATAGGAGGTTCTGTTTACGGATGGTACGGAAACAGCTTGGCTCTGGATAGACCCATCGGAATCCCATTGGAAGTATGACTATGTGTCTATGGGAATCTGAATCAGGGTAGGTGCATTTGGTCTTAATCTGAGACTTGCATCGCTAATACTTGCGACAATCAATATACTTTGGTTTTGGTCATCCGGGGCTTTAACAGGTTCTGTGTATGTCTCTTCTGGCTATACTGAGAATCGTAGTGTATTGGGTGTGATGTCAAGATGAAAGTATCACTTCAGTCATATGGAGATGATGATCACGCATGGATACAGAACTGGTACTCTAAGTACTATAGCCATCGGGGAAGTATGACTAGGTCATGACTTTTCGATAATAAAGAGACTAGTTGCTAGTGATCCGATATATGCTTCGTACGGGGCAGACACAACTCCAGCCCCAGGCCTAGCATGTGACATCCGATACAGGATCGTAATGTGCAATACTACGTATACTACGCCTGCCAATGATCATGTATTCCATAGAAGAATATTTCTGGAGAATTGGGTAGACACAGTGTTTTGCTAGAAGCCAACCTTGTCTTGTAAAATCGGTAAGAACGTGGTACCGGGTACGCACGTATTCGGATAGTCCGATAACCGTATTTACTGCCAACATATCCAGGGTTCTCTTGGGTCGCATCCCAAAGATTCACCGATGACATTTGACTCGAACAATATTAATATGGGATTTATTAAGAGAGAGAAAATTAATCTGGAATTAATTATGGCAAGAATTAATCTGAGATTAATTATCAGAGAAAGAATTAATCTGGGATTAATTTATAAGAAGAGAGAACACGATTAATTTGGAATTAATCGGCAAAGTAAATTTAATAGTTAAATTAGATTTTACTATTTAATTTATTTATTTATCTGGGATAAAAATCGGATTGAAGAGAGAAAACGATTAATTTGGAATTAATCGATTAAATGATATATTAGATATATTAAATGAAATCGAATTTCAAAGCGGAATTAAAATTGGATTTTAATTCGGGCGAACGAATTAATTTAGAATTAATTTGTAAGTGACTTTCGTAATAATTTTGTTGGGCATTATTATTTAATTAAATTAGATTTAATTCCATTGCGATGGAAAATTCATTTAATTGGATTAAACGAATCCGAGCCCAAAGTGTGTTGTGTAAGCTAACTAGATTTGGAATTAAATGGGTGTGACCCATGACTTACATCAATTGTCAACAATTGATATAAGTGGTTGGAAATAAGTAAATTTGATTTAATACACATCATACCTACCAAGTCAAAATAATTAATTAATGATTTTTTTGGAAAATTTCATTTCTCTCTCTCCTAGGCCGAATGGCCTCTGATTTGAAAAAGGTAGAAAACAAAATTTTGCTTTTTCTCTCTTTAAGAAATAAAAGTCTATTTGCCTCTGCTTTTTTTTAAAAAAAATTCTGAAAACCAACATTTGCTTTTCACTTAAACAAAAGGCAATTGGCTTCTTCTCTCTGATCAGCTTGGCCGAAATAATAGCAATTTGTTCTCTTCTTTTGATTTGTTAAGGCCGAAAGTGATTGGTCATTGCCTCGTCTCTCTCAGACTTGGCCGAATGGCCATGACTTTAAAAGGGGCCGATTGCTTCCCTCTCTCTTGGGAAATTTGTTTCTCATTGGGAGATAAAATTTGTTCCATTTTGTTCTTGCTAGCACATATGGGAGTCATTTGAAGGTGATAGGGATACTCACCCATGAGGTTGGAAGCTTCAACATCCATGAAAAGTTTTGAACTCAACCGATCAATTTAAGTCTTCCGCAACTTATTTTTTATTTTATTCACACATGAATCACGCTTAGAGATCATGTGGCATGTCTAGGACACTCATAATGGTATCAGAACGAGATCTAAGCTTGATTTAATTTCTAGGGTTTATGGACTTTAATTTGGGATTTTGGCTTGGAGCTTGATTTTGCCTAAATTGATTGTTGGGATATTTTATATGATGTTCAATTGGATTTGTGCATTGTTGGAATTGTGTAAAATTGATTAGATTAATTTTCCCTAATTCCTACCTCTTGGCCGAAAATTACCCTAGGAAGCTCATGGTCATTTTTTGAATTAGACAATTGGATATGTTGATTCACATGAAATTGAATGTTAATTGTTGATTTAATTATATTGAAATCAAACTTGGATGTTAATTTCATGTATTGCCGTGAGTATGAAGCATGTTGGAATGGATTGATTGTGTTTTAATTTGTGTTGGACATAAATTAAAATGTTAAGCATGATTAATTAGATTAATTAGTGTTTTGGAAAACTAGATTAATTAATTAATTGTGTTAATTACACTTCAATTGAATTAATGTGTAATTTGGAATGATATATTAATTTAATTTGTTGTAATTGGGCTAATGGGCTTGGTTGGGCCAAATTTTAGTCTTGGATTATATTTGGGCCTAAACCATTTCCATAAAGTCCAAAATATGACAATTGGGCCTTTAATAATTTAATTGGGCCTAATGGGCCAAAATTGATTCTATGGTATAGGGTGATTCCTATTGGGCCTAGGCATTATGGGTTAGATCCATTTTGGCCAAAAGCCCAAGCCTAAAGAATTAATTAAAAGCCTGATGAGTGGTAATTATATCACTATTTCCCACTCATTTAACCTAAAATTTTGTATAGTTTCTCGAGTTTTGTGAACATTTTGATGTGTTTTATTGTTATTTTACAGATAAATAAAGTTTGGGAAGCATTGGAAGCAATTTGGAGCCAAAACAGTGAAAAATGACGAAAAAGGGTATTTTGGTAATTTGGCCGCGTCGCGACGCGCAATCCATCGGCGTCGCGACGTCTAAAGTGCGCCGCATGCTAACTTGCGCCGGACACGTAAACTTAAAATGAACTAGACATAGGGATTTTAGGTTTCAGCCTTAGATTCAATAGTCCACGATCTTCTTGAGGATAGATAACCCTTTAATAGATTTCCTTACAGGATAGACATATACCTGTTGGGCGGGGGTAGCCATAATTGGAACTTAATCTTAATGAATCCAGGTAATTTGGTTGACATAGACATATGGTTCAATTGGGTTATACTGGGTATTTGCGTCTGACCATCGACAGAGGTTTTTGCATATTTTCGTATTCCAGGTTAGCAAACTGATTTATTACACATAGATAAGAGAATCAATTCATCTTTATATTAATATTGTGTGGAGTCATGACCCTAGATCTTTGAGTCTTTTGTTATTTTCCTTAGTATTTTCTTTTGAGTCTGTTTTTATTTTAATTAGCAAATCCACATTCAACCAACCAAAAGCAATCAATTCCCTTCTCCCATAATTAGATACCTGTAAATAAATAGTATCAATAATTAATAACAAAAGTAGGAATTAAGTCCTCGTGGGATCGATATTTTTATACTACTTGAACAATAAGTGCGCTTGCGTTATACGTGTGTGTTTACGCCGGTCAAGTTTTTGGCGCCGTTGTCGGGGACTTATTTTTCTTGAGTTATTAATTTTGAACTATCTAATTTACTTGTATCTAATTTTCTTTATTTTTATCTGTAATTTGTATTTCTTTCTTTTGTTTTCAGGAGATTGAAAAATGGAACATTATTGGGAGATTGAAAGATTACGAGCTTTACTAGAAGAAGATACACCCCAAATCTGAGAGCAACAATCCAGTTTTTTGAGGCCTGTTGTCTAGCCCAACAACTATCACTGGATGTCAGAATCAAGCAATACTACATTTGCTCATCAGAACGAAATAGGGAGATGTGTGATTTGGGATGGTAACCACCCGAGCAATCAATGTATATACCTTTCAGAGTGGCAGAATTTACGGAATCATTCAAGGTATGAAGAATCATCACATTTTCCATCTTATCCACCATCCATCTACAATCTTCATCAAGAACCAGAACCATCAGAGGAAGATCAGTTGATTGACATGCTCAAAGATTGGCTCGAGGAATGGGAAGCTCAATTTGATGCATAAATTCAGAGTCAAGCAGCATCTATGCAGAGGATGACATATCAAGTTAGACAATTAACAAATAACCTGAATCACATATCTCAAGGAGCAAATTCAAATAATACTGAAGAAGCCTTCGAATATCCTGAGATTCATCATGACATCATAACAGAGGACGAGGCTGAGCAGTATTAAGAATCAGAGGTATCAGTTCAGGAGTCTGAACCAACAAAGTCTCAATTTGATTTTTATTATTCTTCTGACTCTAACGAGGATGAAGAAGCTGAGCTATTTGTACCAACTGCACCAACAAAGGAGGATGAAACTTTCTATCCTCCAAATGAAGATCTTGGATCTTCCATTGCACAAATGTTTGAAAAAGATCTACCTGAGCCAATCATTTCACTCAGATCAGAGGATGAAGACCTAAAAATAGACATAACTTTACATCCTCAGATTGACACTTATGGAGCATGCATTTCACAGATGACAGATGAAGAATTGAATACGGAAATTTTAAAATTCATCTGTGAAGAAAAAGTGGAGCAAGAAGCAGAGCAAATAGAGGAGCAAATGTCTGAACTTATTAAAGATCCAAAGCATTCAGGCAAAACATCACTGTTTTGGGGAGTACAAATCAAAGATATCACCCAGAAGCTTGACAGAATATAACTCTTATTCAAAGTCAAGCACCATACGAGACCTCCTGATTTTCTTTCTTTCTTTTCAGGAACCATTGGAGCGACAATGTTTAAGAAGGTAGCACAAGCACTGAATGGGACAAAATTATTTTTGCTACCTTACCGTTGGAAGAGACCCTTCAAAAGCAACGCTCATGGGATTGTCTTTAATCGGACATCCAAAATGACGCTGAAACCTCCTTGACAGATGGATTTCAGTCACGTCTAGCTGAAGAAGAAAAATTTAGCGCTAGCAGGGAGGCAACCCATGCAATAATTTTAATTATTTATTTTTTGTTTTGTGTAAACATGTTGTAGAATTATTTTTAATTTTGTGTTATTTTTGCAGGAAAAATAAAGACGGAATATTTCAGGACAAGCAAGCCAGTGCAAGCGGGATTTTCACAAAATAAATTTGACAAAATCGCGTGGATATAAAGTTAATCCAGTAAAGATGGCCAAGTAAGGAGTCAGCTCTTGATATGCGTCCCAGTGGATTTATTCGTCGAAAGACTTGATTTTGCCAAAAAAAAAATAAAAAATAAAAATCCCGCGTCGCGACACGAAAACCCTACTTGTCGGACACCAAGGCCACAAAACACAAACCCTAACCCTAAAAACCGAGAATCGTGACGTAAGAAGCAATTTGGCGTCGCGACGTGTGATCGGTAACAGGTCCAAAACCAGCAGCCACCACACACAGATCTCACTTCTCCTTCTTCAACATTTCACCATTTTCTCTCAAATTGTTCATCTGAAAACACTACAACCGAAACCACCACCACACGACCGAGACACCTTCACCGAGCCTTCTCCAGTCAAGCACACCCATCTCCATCACGACCGAGCCACCACACCACCATCTTCATCGAGCCACCTCAACCAACAGCCGAGCCACTGCCGAGCCTCCAATCCCATGACCAAGAAGCCACTGAGCCATTCCAAGCCACCCACTGCCGAAATCAGCCATAACCGAACCACCGAATAGCTTTCACCGAGATTCCAAGCCACCATCTGAACCACCTCAACCAACAGACAATCCACCCATTGCCGAGCTTCCAACCTCCGGCCAAGACTTACAGTCGAAGCAACCCATGATCAACAGACACCCAAAATCGAGACCCTCCATTTTCAGATCCAACTTTTCCAGAAATAAGATCACCATTTTCAGACTGGTAAAATCGTTCTTGAACTCTTCATTATCTCTTGAATTCTGAATTTACAAGGAGGATAACTGAAAATTTTAAGAGTTTGTGGTCGATTAATTTTGTTGAAATTAGAGGGTTGTGAACTTGGAAGTTTGGCAGTGAGTAATTGGTAGATTTCTGATTTGAGGATTGACTGATCGATTGAATTTCCTAGAATTGGGGGCGAAGTTTGACATTGTTGTGATTTTTGAAGTGTTAGTTTTATGGTGAATTTGGGGAAATTTTGAGTTTTTAGAGGAGATTCTGTCGAAATTTTTACTAAAAAATGGTCAGATAGCGATCGTGGTAAAAAGCATAAATTGGACATAGATCTTAATCGGTAATTTTTCCTGTAAAATTTCAGCTAACCATGTACTATCTTCTAAACTATTCTCTACTGTTTAAGACATTGGGGACAATGTCTCATTTAGGTTTGGGGGAGGGAATTAGTTGATCAGTACCTTGTTTTTAGTTTGTGTGTTGTTTTTATTTCTAGTCCAAAATTTTTCGAAAAATACAAAAAAATTGAAAAATTGAAAAATTACAAAAATATTTTGCATCTTTGTGTTTTTATTTTGACTAAAAATGTGAAATTGGTAAGAGATAGCCGAGTAAGGAGTTTTCACTCCTGAGACGTATCTCAAACCATTTTTTCGGAACAAGTTAATTTTTGTTTATTTCCTTTTAAATTATTTAATTTGTGAATTCTCTATAATACTGACTAAAATGGATCTTCATATGCTTAGTTGGCATGTATTATCAACTTGCATGGTAACATACGGACATAAGCTGAAATTGAAAAGTTTGTAATATTCAGTGCTCTAGTTTAATTGGAGGAAGCATCTCAAAAAGTGATGGAGTAAAAAAAAAAAAACGTCTGAGATCCGAGTTATTAAGTCTGTAAGGGTGTTTCAACACTTAGTGCCCTAAAACCAACTGGTTTGGGAGTCACTGGCCCAAAGCTCGCTACATGGATCAAAGATGCTGCAAAAATATATATCTGAAGTCTGAGTAATTAAGTCCGTAGGGGTGTCTTAACACTTGGTGCCCTAAAGCCAACTGGTGTGAATTCTGATAAATTATTCCATTGCTACAAACTTGTATATAAATAAAAAAATCAAAAATCAAAGAAAAAATCAGAAAAATCAGAATAATTATTCCATTGCTACAAAAGGTGTGAATTCTGATAAAACTTTAGGACAAAAATATTACTATCTTATCAACTGCACTTATGACTGTTGTTGGCAAAAATGAGTTGTTTAATATTTTTTTGGCTGTGAATATGGAGAATGGTAAATATAATCGGAGAATTTACTTATTCAGTAATTTAGAAAGAAAGAAAACAACTACTAACTTGGAGTAGAAGTTTCATCTGATTAGTCATTAACTCTTTATTCTTTTTTCTCTTGTCTTTTTGCTTTTGTGTGCATTAGTTTTACTTTCTTTTTACTTTTGTAAAATATTTGTGGTATCATTGCTGTAAATCCTCACGAGACTACAACTCGTCCACTAAGGACACCTAGGGGTTTAAAGGCTTGTTGCATACGCTAAATGCAACCGTGATCCCTATAAAAGTGGCTTAGTTAATTTTATTTTTGTGTTATTTTATTTTTGTGTTTTGCTCGAGGATTAGCAAAATGTTAGGTTTGGGGGTGTGATGAGTGGTAATTATATCACTATTTCCCACTCATTTAACCTAAAATTTTGTATAATTTCTCGAGTTTTGTGAACGTTTTGATGTGTTTTATTGTTATTTTACAGATAAATAAAGTTTGGGAAGCATTGGAAGCAATTTGGAGCCAAAACAATGAAAAATGACGAAAAATGGTATTTTGGTAATTTGGCCGTGTCGCGACGCGCAATCCATCGGCGTCACGACGTCTAAAGTGCACCGCATGCTAACTTGCGCCGGACATATGGACCAGTCAGAAGAAATTTGCTAAAATACACCGGATGCTAACGTGCGCCGACCATGCTAACGTGCGCCTGACACGTGTCATCATCAGAACCGATCATGCTAAAATGTGCCTGGACACGTGTCGCGATTCTATAGTGCCATTGGATACTAATTGGGCCTTTGAGACCCATTAAGATTGGATTTGGAATCCAAGTCTTTAAGGCACATAAAAAGGTGTAATTATTTAATTTGGAATTAAATACGAATTAGTATTGAATATAATTTAAATTGGATTTAAAATTGTAGTTCGATATAATTCAAGAATATGTACTTTGAGTATTTATTCTTAAACGAGTTTGACTAGAGCAAATCAAATCATTGTTTGAACATTGGATGGTCATTAATTAAAGATTAATTAATTGGATTAGATTGATTGATAACATGCTTTGTGTGAATACTTGGATGTATTATATGAATAATGTATATCGGATGAATATTAGAAGGGTGAGGGAAATTTTGGAAATTGTTGTAATAAATTTAGAATTTATTAAATTGGACCTGTGTGTCCACCATATTATCTCCTTATCTCATTGTATTTCTCTTCTCACCAATTCCCCTCAATGTAAATGAGATTTCTTTAGAAGTATTATGTAATTGGGTAGAAGTAAGAATAGTGCTAGCGGAAGAGAGGAAATGGAGAGATTTGTTCTAGGAACAATTTGTTGTAAATCCATCCGTATATCATTATAATTTATTTCGCGCCTTATTATGCTTTTAGAATGCATGCTTAAAGGTGTATGATGAGACCTAATTAAAGATAATAAAATGGTTGCCAAATCGTGACAAAACCCTCATCTTATATTAAGCGTTTTTTCTTCCATTGAGTGATTCTCTCTCAAGATCCAAGATTGGCATTGGTTTGTTGGCCAAAGTCAAGACCTTTGTCCATCGCGGATGTGTTGAATCACGAAATCTTTGTTCCATATCGTATGTCTTGGGCAGGTTGTGATTTGTTGGCCAAAGTCAAGGTCACTTCTTGTTCATCGACCTCGATTAGGAAGCTTCCCACTGTCAATGAGTCACGCTTAACTGGTTTCATTAAGCTTGTTGAGCCAAAGCCAAGGCTTAGTTGATTCAGAGGAAAAAAGTTAGGGAATATATTGGATATATTGGCATATATTGGATATATGTTTCGGACTTGGAGGTCCACCTACTGGATCTAGGAATTGGATGGGATCCAATTGATCTTAGAGATCTACCTAGTTAAGTTTCATACAATCTGTTGGCCAAAGTCAGGTTGTGTGTTATTTAACAGGATCATAGCCCACTAGGAAACTAGGTTTCCCGAGTACTCCATAGAGGGTTAGAGGCTCACCGAAAAATAGTGGGAGGCAAGTATTAAATTTGTAATTTCATTTAAATACTTGCCAATACGCGCTAATTTCATTTTTCGTCATTAATTATTTATATATATATTAGTTGGACTAATATTCAATTGTTGTTTTAATTTAACAGTTGGACTGTATTCAAACTACTTCATTTGTAGTTGGTTATATAATTGGATTATAGTAATCAATACATTTGAATGTAACCGATCAATTATAGTTGATTATATAGTTAGACTATAGTAATCTTTATATTCGATTGTACTCGAAATCGTTGATTAGATAGTTGGACTATTGCAATCAAGATGGCTGAAAGATTAGCGTTTAGAACATAATCCTGGGTGAAAATGTATTTAAACGGCTCTAATTTTCAGATTGGGAATAGAATCAGGATAGTCCTAGGAGCTGAGAAGTTATTCTATTTGATTGAGAAACCTCTTATGCATGAGCCCGGAGTTGAGCGAATAGTAGAGCATGAGCTTAGGAAGACTTATTGTGATGATAACTTTAGTGTTCAATCCATTATACACAGTCAGAGCTTCTTAAAAGGACATATCCCAAGTTGTCTGCCTAAACTGTGGCAAACGGGGTCACTAGAAGTGTGACTGCCGTATGCACAAGGCATACATGAAGGAAGTGAAGGCAGGACAAGGTTCCGGCTTCAAGTATGTATTATAAACATGTTCACTACTGGTTTTAAAATTAGATTTTGATACTAAATGTGGTACATAAACATATGTACTGATGTGCGGGATCTGCTGATTAGCAGGAAATGGCTTCAGATGAGATCAACCTATGAGTTGGAAATGGGACACGAGTCGCTGTTTTAGCAATAGAAACCTAAGTTTTGGAACTGCCCTTTAACCGTATATTTCGTTTATGAAATATGACAGTTGGACGCCAAAACCGCTTTCCTTAACAGGAAACCTTTTGGAGGATATTTGTATACAACATCCTGACAGTTTTGTCATGCCAAAACATGCAAACAAGGTTTGCAAGTTAAATCAATCCATTCATGGATTGAAGCAAGCATTGCGTTCTTGGAACCAGCATTTGTGATGTAATCATAATGGTATATGATTTAATTCAAAACGAAGATGATTCTTGTGTATATAAGAAGGTTAGTGGGAGCGCACTGAAAATGATTGTCCTATAAGTTGATGATGTATTGCTACTTAGCAATAACATTCCCATAATAAAATCGGTGAAAGTTTGGCTTTCATGAAAAAATTTCCGTAGAATACCTGGGAGAAACAGGCTTTATTCTAGGAATAAAGATCTAATGGAATAGATCTAGAAAGCTGCTGACACTCTCTCAGTGTTTGTACGTTTTGATATGTACGTGACCTGATGTCTCATATGCTTTGAGCATATGTAGACACAATCAGGCCAATCCAAGTGATGGTCACTGGATTGAAGTTAAGAACATCCTTGAGTACTTGGATGAACCAAGGATGCTTTCTGAGAAATGGGGGGAAAGAAGAACTTGAGGTGACTTGGTTCACCACTGCAAGTTTCCAAACCGACAAAAATGACTGTAAGTCGCAATAAGGGTACATATATAGTTTGAATAATGGAACAGTGAGTTGGAAATCTTCCAAGCAAGATACTGTTGTCGAATAAACAACAAGAGCGGAACATTGCTGCAGACAGCAAAAGAAGCATTTTGGATCTATAAAATTCCTAATTAGATTAGGAGTAGTTCTGTTAGCAGCTGAGCTAGGCTACAACACAGGCTAAGGAACCGCGGTCTCATCAATGATCCAAGTATGTACTTCAACTATTTCATATGATTCGTAAAATCATACATCGTGGCGATGTGATGATCGAATAAATCGCATCAGATGATCACATTATAAATCCGCAGACGAAAGCTGTTTTCAGCAGAAGTTTGGGACCCGTACATAGTTCAGGTGTTAGATATTTGAATGATTGGCTATAGGCCAAATGAGAGATTGTTGGATAATTATGACCCATAGCATCACTATTTGTACAGAACATTGTGTTGTACAAATTGACTATGTGATAAAGGAAATTGATCTTTTATCATTTGTAATTAGATTACCTAAATATATAAATGATAAAAGTCCATATGATTAATACCAGATTAATAAGATATTAAACAACATTAATCCACTAAGGTTTAATCATTAAATATCCATAGTCATAGTATTATCGAGACTGGACATCGATAATCCAGAATAGACTAGTATCGCACTGTGCGTGTTATGGAAGTGTAACAGCATAGTGTGACTATGTGTCTATGGGAATCCGAATCAGGGTAGGTGTATTTGGTCTTAACCTGAGACTTGCATCGCTAATACTTGCGACAATCAATATACTTTGGTTTTGGTCGTCCGAGGCTTTAAGAGGTTCTGTGTACGCCTCTTCTGGGTATTCTGAGAATCGTAGTGTATTGGGTGTGATTCAAGATGAAAGTATCACTTCAATCATATGGAGATGATGATCACGCAGGGATACAGAACTGGTACTCTAAGTGCTATAGCCATCGGGGAAGTATGACTAGGTCATGACTTTCCGATAATAAATAGACTAGTTGCTAGTGATCCGATTTATGCTTCGTACGGGGTAGACACAACTCCAACCCCAGGCCTAGCATGTGACATCTGATACTGGATCGTAATGCGCAATACTACTATACTACGCCTGACAAAGATCATGTATTCCGTTGAAGAATATTTCTGGAGAATTGGGTAGACACGGTGGTTTGCTATAAGCCAACCATGTCTTGTAAATCGGTAAGAATGTGGTACCGGGGTACGCACGTATTCGGATAGTCCGATAACTGTATTTACTGCCAACATATCCAGGGATCTTTGGGTCGCATCCCAAAGATTCACTGATGATATTTGACTTGAACAATATTAATCTGGGATTAATTAAGGAGAGGAAAAATTAAACTGGATTAATTACGACAAGAATTAATCTGGGATTAATTACGACAAGAATTAATCTGGGATTAATATCAGAGAAAGAATTAATCTGGGATTAATTTATAAAGAAGAGAGAACGCAATTAATTTGGAATTAATCGGCAAGTAAATTTAATAGTTAAATTAGATTTTACTATTTAATTTATTTATTTATCTGGGATAAAAATCGGATTGAAGAGAGAGAACGATTAATTTGGAATTAATCGATTAAATGATATATTAGATATATTAAATGAAATCGAATTTCAAAGCGAAATTAAAATTGGATTTTAATTCGGGCGAACGAATTAATTTAGAATTAATTCGTAAGCAACTTTCTTAATATTTTGCTGGGGATTATTATTTATTAAATTAGATTTAATTACGTCACGACGGAAAATTCGTTTAATTGGATTAAACGAATCCGAGCCCAAAGTGTGTGTGTGTAAGCTAACTAGATTTGGGATTAAATGGGTGGGACCTATGACTTACATCAATTCTCAACAATTGATATAAGTGGTTGGCATTAAAGTAAATTGGATTTAATACACATCATACCTACCAAGTCAAAATAACTAATTAATGAATTTTTTTGGAAAATTTCATTTCTCTCTCTCCTAGGCCGAATGGCCTCTGATTTGAAAAAGGTAGAAAGCAACATTTTGATTTTTCTCTCTTTAAGAAATAAAGGCTATTTGCCTCTGCTTTTTTTTTTTAAATGCCGAAAAGCAACATTTGCTTTTCACTTAAACAAAAGGCAATTGGCTTCTTCTCTCTGCTCAGCTTGGTCGAAATAAAAGCAATTTGTTCTTTCTTTTGATTTGGCATTTTGATTTGTTAAGGCCGAAAGCGATTGGTCACTGCCTCGTCTCTCTCAGACTTGGCGAATGGCCATGACTTTAAACGGGGCTTATTGCTTCCCTCTCTCTTGGGCAAGTTTGTTTCTCTTTGGGAGATAAAATTGTTCCAGTTTGTTTTACTGCTAGCACATATGGAGTCATTTGAAGCTGATAGGGATACTCACCCATGAGCTTGGAAGCTTCAACATCCGTGAAACGTTTTGAACTCAACCGATCAATGTAAGTCCTCCGCAACTTATTTTTGTTTTTATTCACACACGAATCTCGCTTAGAGATCCTGTGGCATGTTTAAGACACTCACATAAATCTCTCATTTACCTCTCTCCCGCTAGCACTATTCTAACTTCTACCCAATTACATAATAAAATAAACAAACCTCATTAACATTGAGGGGAATTAGTGAGAAGAGAAATACAAGAGTCAAGAGATAAAAGGCTGGACTCGCAGGGCCAATTTAGTAAACTCTAAATTTATTACAACAATTTCCAAAATTTCCCCCACCCTTCTAATATCCATCCGATATATATATTCATACATACATCCATGTATTCACACAAAGCATGTTATTTAATCAATCTAATCCAATTAATTAATCTTTGTATTAATGACCATCCAATGTTCAAACAACGATTTGATTTGCGCGAGTCCAACTCGTTTAAGAATAAATACTCAAAGTACGTATTCTTGAATTATAACGAACTACAATTTTAAATCCAATTTAATTTGTATTCAATACTAATTCTAATTTAATTCCAAATTAAATAATTACACTTATTTATGTGCCTTTTAGACTTATATTCTAAATCCAATCTAAATGGGTCTCAAATGCCCAATTAACATCCAATGTATTAATTAAAGTCCAATGGGCTTTTAATTAATTCTTAAGGTATGGTCTTTGGCCAATATGGATCAAACCCAAATGCCAATGCCCAATTTAGGAGTCACCCTATTTGTCAAAAATAATTTAGGCCCAATTAAATTATTTAAAGGCACAATTATTATAGCACTTTTTGACTTTATGGATGGTTTTAGGTCCAATTGGATCCAATCCAATTGTCCTAAACCAAGTTGGCCCAACCAAGCCCATTAATCCCAAATACAACAATATTAGCCCAATTCAAAATTAAAGACTAATTTTAATTAATACAAAATTCCAAATTTCACATTAATTTTAATTAAAGTGTAATAGCCATAATTAATTAGTTAAATCAATATTCCAAAACACCAATTAAACTAATTAATCATGCTTCTATAGTCATGGAAATTGGCATAATTAATATCCAATTTTGATTTCAATCTAATTAAATCAACAATCAATATACACATCATGCTTTAAACACATCCAATGGTCTAAAATCAAAAAATCACCATGATATATACTAGGGTTCATATTCGGCTTTTGCAAGGAAATTAGGGAAAATTTATCCAATCAATTTTTCTCAAATTTTAAGATGCACAAATCCAATTCATCATCATCCAAGCTCAACCAAACAAACAATTTGAAGAAATCATGCTCAAAACATAAAAACCCAAATTAAAGTATATAAACTTTAAACTCATTTCATGCTTAGAAAAGGCTCTATGATACCATTGTTAGTGTTCCTAGAACATGCCAAGGATCTCTAATCATGATTCAATGTGTGAATATTCAAAGAAGTTGCAGAAGACTTACATTGAACAGATTTGATTGATGTATAAAGTTCAAAACTAATTGATCCTTTGTTGAAGCTCCAAGCTTGCTTTGTGTTCCAAACTCAAGGGATAAGTTTCCCTAACACCTTGAATGACTCCTTGAAAGTGCTAGCTTGAAGAAAATTTGCAACAAAATTTATAAGGGAGAGGGAAAAAGCTCTCGGCTTTGTGAGGGAATGAGAGAGAGAGTGTTTTTGTTTTCTTGATATTTTATTTCTCAAATCAAATTGCCATTTTATATGTATTTAAATTAAAAATCTAAACTCATATCTATAACCTTTTGCAGATAGAGTCTCGATACGAAATACATCACGGGATCGTATTTTGCATAAAGTATATGATAGCAACTGAACAAATACAAAATATTATAATACTGTCATTATATTAATCCTAAACTAATTTATGCCTAATTAGAATATTATATTTACATAAAGATAATACCATGAACCGTATGACATGATTGGTTCTAGGCATATCCCCAACATATTAACTGTAAACTGTAACATTCACTAAGACTCGTAAACCTGACTATTACCTGTTTACAAGACGTACAACTATAAACTTTATTGGAAATTGTACACCTTATTGAAAAAATGAAAACATGATCTAAAGCTATTACTGCAAACTATTACAAGAACATCAACCATAACATTAACTAAAACTGTAACACAGATTGAAAGTTGTAAACATGAATTGTAACTGTAATCATGAACCTGTACGCTGATAACATAGCTAAAACTGTAAATGTGATCTGAACAGTAAAACATGAAAACTATTTAACTTGAAAGGCTACATATGCAACGATCGAGATTATGAAATCTCTCCCTTATCGCCATACAATGAGATTCGGCTATCGCCCTCGCGTACACTTGCATGTGTCTAAATATTGGGAAACGGCCGCGAGTGCACAGCGGAAAATTAAAATTATATGCCGCTTTCCCTTTGCCCAATACCCATTTGTTTTTATTATTCTACAAGCCTAGGCATGTACTATATATTCTAAGCATAAAAACTCATAAAACATGTAAAGAAAAAACCTAAACATGCTAACTATCATACGAACTCTAATTAAAATAAAGAAAGAAAAAGACTTACTTGAACCGAAGACTCCTCCAGTCCTCCCTCCAATCTACAAGCTTTTCTCGAACTCAGCAAAACTCTTCCACGTTCCAAAGAGCCACCCAAGTGTGTGGCCTCGAAAGATGCACACACAAAGCCAAAACTCAACGGAAAGACTACGCCTCGAGTGCACAGGTATTTTTCCCTTGGTGCTAGCCTAGGAAAATACCTCAAAACTGTTAACTCAAGTTCCTCTAGTCAATTAGACTTAAGGATCCTCAAAATCAGTGGCTTACTATTAAACTTTAGAGTACTCACTATATAAACCCAAGATATGAAAGGTTTGGTGTAAAAATTTGTGAAGAATTCTTTGGGTTATATAGTGCTCCAAAGACAACAAAATTAATTAAGAATCTGATGTGGGATAAAAGCTAATTTAATTTTAGCCATTGGATCTTAATTTAGTGGTTTAATGAGATTATAAAACCCTAATAAGAGTTTGGGCCGAATTGGAATTCAAAACAAATAACCAAAAAAAATTACTATTCATGTTCTATTCATGTGAATAGTATTTATATTCCAATTCCCAAAGTGCGCCTATCGTAATTCACCAATCCTTAAGCCACTATGGAACCTCATAAATGATCTGTTCTATAATTAAACACATTGAACCATTTATAAACAATCCTAAAGCAATCATATATGCTGTTATATTTGTACTCTGCACTGTTAACCATTGATTTCGACTTTGTTGTGTGTGACCTTTTGGGTTCCCCTCAAGTTGGAAATGAAATGAATCGTGATAATTTAATCGAACATAAATTATCCTCCGATTAGATGGTCGTTCGATTTCAATGACCAAGGTTGACATCTAGCAACATCAAGGCCCCCAAATGAGAAGGAAAGATATATATACCCATTCCGTATTCGATTTACATATGATACGGTCCATCGCCTCACTGTATCCCCACCTATTGACCTAGGGTACGTAAAGTGTCTACCCATATGGTCAAAGGTATGATGTTGATAGTGTCATGAATCGTGCTAACCTAAGAATCTCACATGATTCTTCCGATGTGGCCACAGTCTCAAGCACTGATCACACATATCAACCAGCGAACTGGAATACTACTCTTATAAGAAAATATTATCCGAGAAAGTGGCGATTCTCTGTTGTTTGTTTACTTTCAACTTCATGTGTTTCAACAAATGACCCAATCATACCCTTATGACCGGATCTTTTGAACCGGGGAAGGAGAATGTCAAAGTTATTTGATCCACACATACGATTGTAAAGACCTCAAGTCTAAGGACTAGTCTATAATCGATACATGAAATTTCTCACAGACACATGGGATAAACACACCATATGAAAACTTTCGGCGGTCAGTTCGATGGACACGAGCAACTCATGCATCCATGTGATACACCAAGCGGACGGATCTCCGCTAGTAGCCTATGAGATCGGCTACCCCACTTAAGGGCGGATCATATCATCATGCTAGTCTCTCCGCTTTATGAACGCCCATATTATTCACAAAACTATGACTAGGAATATTTAAGAGTAATGATTCTCATAAGGAGTGGAAGCCATCGTCTTATTACTCTAAGGGCTTTATTACAGTGTTGATGATTCATATAAGTTATGTAAGACACGTATAATAAAGATTTCCATTTTATTAATTAATGAAAATATTACAAATACATGTATATATAGCCATCCTCAAGTTGGGTATAGGGCATATCCCTAACAATCTCCCACTTGCACTATAGCCAACTAGTATGAATCTGGACACCATACTCTCGGGTGTGCCTATCATGCTTTTGTTGAGTCAGCCATTTAGTCAGAGAATCTGCAAGATTATTCTGTGGGTATTTTCTCTATAATAACTTCTTTTCTCTCAACAATCTCCCTGATAAGATGAAATCGCCTGAGTACATGCTTGGATTTCTGGTGGGACATTGGTTCCTTTGATTGAGCAATGGCCCATGTTGTCACAGTACATCGTGATGCCATTCTTTATCGTGGAAAGCACTTCCAGCTCCGTGATGAAATTCTTTATCCAGAGTGCTTCTTTAGCTGCCTCAGATGTTGCAATATACTCGGCTTCAGTGGTGGAGTCTGCTGTAGTTGACTGCTTTGAGCTTTTCCAACTTACAACACCTCTATTTAAAGTAAACAGATATCCTATTTGCGATTTGCTGTTATCCCTATTGGTCTGAAAGCTCGCATCACAGTAACCAATGACTTTCATCTCAGAACAATCTCCGTATGTCAAAAACACATCCTTAGTTCTTCTTATATACTTGAGGATTGTTTTGACAGCTGCCCAGTGTTGCTCACCAGGATTTGTCTGATACCTGCTCGTTATGCTAAAAGCATAAGAGACATCAGGTCTTGTACAAGCATGATGTACATGATCGATCCTATTGCTGAAGCATAAGGGATCCTACTCATACGCTCTCTATCTGAAGGAGTATGTGGACATTGCTCCTTAGATAATTTGATTACATGACAAGTAGGTAAATTACCTATTTTGGAATCTTCCATTTTGAATCTTTTCAAAACTTTATCTCTGTACGTAGATTGAGAAAGTCCTAACAACCTCTTAGATCTACGGTAGATCTTAATCCTGAGGATGTAGGCTGCTTCTCCCAAATCTTTCATGGAGAAATTCTGAGATAACCATTGCTTGGTGGCTTACATCATGGGAATATCATTCCCGATGAATAATATGTCATCGACATATAATACAAGAAATACAACAGCAATCCCACTATTTTTCCTGTAAACACAAGGCTCGTCTACATTTTTTATGAAGTCAAATTCTTTGATTGTCTCATCAAATCGTATATTCCAACTTATGGAGGCTTGCTTGAGTCCATAAATGGATCGTTTAAGCTTGCATACTTTATTATGATCATCCTTAGATGCAAACCCCTCAGGTTGTGTCATATAGACTTGCTCTACGAGGTTCCCATTAAGGAAAGCTGTTTTGACATCCATCTGCCAAATCTCATAATCAAAGTGTGAAGCTAGTGCCAGTAAAATTCGAATGGACTTTATCATTGCAACAGGCGAGAAGGTTTCTTCATAGTCAATTCCTTGGATTTGTCTATAACCTTTCCCACCAATCTAGCCTTATAGGTTTGGATGTTGCCTTCTACATCAGTTTTACGCTTGTAAATCCACTTGCAGCCTATGGGTTTTATCCCTTCAGGTGCATCTACCAAATCCCAGACTTGATTCTGATACATATAGTCTATTTCGGATTTCATGGCCTCAAGCCACTTGACTGAATCAATGTCACGCATTGCTTCGTCATAACTGGTGGGATCGTCATTAACAATGACCAGATCATGTTCCTCATCAATATGGAAACCATATCTTTCAGGCTCATGTCTTTCTGTACCAGACCTTCTGAGTTCATAACCTTGTGGTTGTTCTGTCGCTGCTATTTTGAGCGGCCTGGGTTTAGTTCTATGTTAGTTTGTTCTTCTCGTACCTCATCGAGGTCAAGTCTACTCCCATTATATTTCTTGAGAAGGAATTCATTCTCTAGAAATTTAGCATTTCGTGAGACAAATGTTTTTTGTACATTTGGGACGTAGAACACGTATGCTCTTGAGTTCAAGGCATATCCTACAAACTTAAATATAACTGCCATATCATCCAATTTGTTAGTTTGTGTGAGCTTGGCATATGCTTCACATCCCCAAACTCTTAGATACTAAGACTAGGACGTTTCACAGACCATAACTCATATGGTGTTTGACTAACAGTCTTAGAAGGACTTGGTTTAGTAGTGTAGTGTTGCAGTTTCTAAAGCAAGACCCCCAAATGAAAGAGGTGGATCCGTGTCTGGCATCATTGATCAGACCATATCTAATAATTTCCGATTTCTCCTTTTGGGGACCTCATTATGCTGTGGAGTTCCCGGAGGAGTCCATTGGGAAACAATGCCATTTTCTCATAAGTAATCTTGAAATTTGTTGCTTAAGTATTCACCACCTCGGTCAGACCTTAATGACTTAATACTTTTATTAAGCTGGTTTTCTACTTCAGCCTTGAAGTCTTTGAATTTCTCAAAGGCTTCATATTTGTACCGCATAAGGTACACATACCCATATTGCGAATGATCATCGATAAAGGTAATGAAGTAGGAGAATCCACCTCTAGCGCTGACTGACATTGGTCCGCATACATCAGAGTGTATGAGTTCTAATGTCTCCGCTGCACGCTATCATTTACCTTTGAAGGGTAATTTGGTCATTTTACCAAGTAAACAAGACTCACAAGTTCCATAAGATTTATATTTGAAGGGTTTGAAATACACATCCTTATGTAGCTTAGTTAATCTTGTTTCATTGATATGACCTAAGCGACTGTGCCATAGAAGTGATTCATTGAGATTATTCGAGTTAACGTTGTATATATTAGAGGTTGAACATTCTTTGTTATTTTGTAAGACATAGATACTATTATTTAAAATACCATCTCCATATTTTATTTCATTGAAATAAATAGAACATTCATTACAACTTATTAGGCATGAAAAGCCTTTATTACATAAAGAAGAAATTGAAATGATGTTCTTTACTAGAGAAGGTACATAAACACAATCTTCTAAGTCTAAAACTAAACCATTCGGCAAAACTAATGAATAAGTCCCCACGCACAATGCAACCAGTTTTGCTCCATTACCCATGCGTAAGTCAACCTCCCCATGACGGAGTCTCCTACTATTTCTCAGGCTCTGCACATTGTTACACAAGTGAGTCCCACAACCGGTGTCAAGCACCCAAGTAGATGGTTCAGAGTTTTGAGAATATAGTTCAATCATATACAACATACCTGAAGCATTGGGCTTTTTGGCCTCTTGGGCTTCCCTAGCTTCTTTGGCTTTCAAGGATCTGCAGTCTTTCTTCCAATGACCCTTCTTTCCACAAAAGATGTTCGACAATTATTACCCATAGCGTCACTATTTGTAAAAGACATTGTGATTTTTGTACAAATTAACTATGTGACAATGGAAATTGTTTTTTATCATTTTTTGTAATTAGATTACTTATATATATAAATGATAAAAGTCCTTATGATTAGTTCCGGATTATAAGATATTAGACAATATCAATCCACAAAAGTTTAATCATTAAATATCCCTAGTCGTAGTATTATCGAGACTGGACATCGATAATGCAGAATAGACTAGTATTGCACTTGTGCGTGTTATGAAAGCATAACAGCATAGTTCTCATATATTTAAGTATTGGATACTTATGCAAGTGTGATATGAGGTTGTGTTTACCAATGGTATGGAAACATCTTCGCTCTGGATAGACCCCGCGGAGTCCCATTAGTAGTATGACTATCTGTCTATGGGAATCCGCTTCAGGGTATGTGTATTTGGTCTTAACCTGAGACTTGCATCGCTAGTACTTGTGACAATCAATACGCTTTGGTTTTGGTCATCCGGGACTTTAACAGGTTCTGTGTACGCCTCTTCTGGGTTTATTGAGAATCGTAATGTATTGGGTGTGATGTCAAGACGGAAGTATCACTTAAGTCATATGGAGATGATGATCACGCAGGGATACATAACCGGTTCTCTATTATGTTGCAACTATCGGGATAATATGACAAGGTCATGATTATCCAATTATAGAGACTAGTTGCTTGTGATCCGATATATGCTTCGTACGGGGCAGACACTATTCCAGCCTCAGGCCTTGCATGTGACATCAGATACTAGATCGCAATATGAAATACTACGTATACTACGCCTGTTATAGATTATATATTCCTTTAAGAATATTTCTGGAGAATTGGGTAGGCATGGTGTTTTGCTAGAAGCCAACCATGTCTCGTAAATCGGTAAAAACATGGTACGAGGTACGCACGTGTTCGGATAGTCCTGTTGGGTTTCTAGGTTTAGTCCCAAAATCAAATCAAGCATAAAATGTGAATGAATAACAAAGAAGAGTGGCAGAAACACACTTATATTGATCGGTTTATGGATGCGTCAAACAACAAAAATTTGCTCCAAGATTCGGCCAATGTACTTCTTCAAGAAATGTTGTCCAAGCTCCAAGATTTTGTGGATTCCAAGCTCTTGAATTAGTTTCCCTAACACCTTGTATGATTCCTTGATGAGTGCTAGCTCTTTGAGAAATTTTGCAACAAAAATTCTCACTTCCTCCTTCACAATTTTCGGTCAAGAAGAAGAAATATTGGGAGAGTAAACTTGCTACAAGTTTCGGTAATGAGAGAGTGAGATTAGGCTTGTATTTTGATTTTTCAAAAATCAATTTATATCTAATACCAAATGTTTGGTAAAAGTCTATCAAGCTTTCAAAGTTTGGAGTGTATAATAAGTCAGCACCAACTTCACCAAAACACATCACAATAAAGATACTTTAAAGTGACAAGTGATGTGACATTTGATATGACATGTGGGCCCCACTCGATTCCAAATGCGAGTGGGCCCACAAACACTCCCGGGCACAGGTTCGCTAATTCCAAATTAACGAACTTCCGTCGCGACGTAATTAAATCGAATTTAATTAAATAATTATGCCTAGCATAATTACTATTCACGTCGCTAACGAATTAATTCTAAATTAACTCGTTTGCCCGAATTAAAATATAATTTTAATTCCACGTCGAAATCTAATTTTGTTTAATATATCAAATATATTATTTTATAGATTAATTCCAAATTAATCTTTCTCTCTCTCTAAATAGTACTTTATCCCAGATAAAGTCTCTCCGCAATTAATCCCAGATTAATTATGCTCGAATCATACGGCATCAGTGAATCTTCGGGAAGCGACCCAAGAGATCTCTGGATATGTTGGCAGTAAATCCGATCGTCGGACTCTCCGAACACGTACGTACCAAGTACTACGTTTTTAACGATTTACGAGACAAGGTTGGCTTCTAGCAAAGCGCCATGCCTACCCAATTCTCCAGAAATATTCTTAATGGAATATACGATCTATATCAGGCATAGTATACGTAGTATTGCGTATAGCGATCCAGTATCGGATGTCACATGCAAGGCCTGGGGCTGGAATAGTGGCTGCCCCGTACGAAGCATATATCAGATCACTAGCAACTAGTCTCTTTATTATCGGATAATCATGACCTAGTCATATTATCCTGATGGTTGCAACCCTTAGAGAAGCAGTTCTGTATCCCTGCGTGATCATCATCTCCATATGCCTGAAGTGATACTTCTGTCTTGACATCACATCCAATACACTACGATTCTCAATAAACCCAGAAGAGGCGTACACAGAACGTGTTAAAGTCCTGGACGACCAAAACCAAAGCGTATTGATTGTCGCAAGTACTAGCGATGCAAGTCTCAGGTTAAGACCAAATACACCTACCCTGATGCGGATTCCCATAGACACATATTCATACTACCAATGGGATTCC